>CAXHKU010000946.1:0-31449 GCA_964017125.1 Flabesymbios commensalis | reverse complement strand
ATTTAGACGTCAATTCAGACGTCAATTCTCAACCGTCTTCCATGTAATTTTGCAGGCACCATCGAATGGTATTATGGCCACTGCCCTGTAAATTATGTAAAGTTTGTGAGAGTACTTCAAAAGTTATTAATGAGATTAGTGTGAAATTTGCTTGAGTATTTCAATATATATATTCATTTAGACGTCAATTCAGACGTCAATTCTCAACCGTTTTTCATTTAATTTTGCAGGCACCATCGGCTGGAACTACGGCAACTGCCCAGTAAATTTGGCGGAGTTTGATTGAGTACTTCAAAAGTTATTAATGCAAAGCACTGAGCCGACGTTGTGACAATGTCGGAGGAGCGTTTTTCATTGATATCTCAGTCAATTCTCAACCGTTTTACATGTAATTTTGCACACACCATTCGCAGCCATTGCGGCGACTGCCCTGAAAATTTGGTGAGGTTTGATCGAGTATTCCAAAAGTTATTAATGTGATTCACTCAAACAACACTGTGTCCACGTCGCCCAGAGCGCTGAAAATGCGGGCCGTCATTGAAACAGGCACTGAGGAAGTGCTCTCCCCCCATCGTACATGTGTGACTGAGCAGTTAGAGCTGACAAGGCAGGTCGCCAGGATTGAGAGAGTAATTATCAACACTACAGCGACATAGGCCCAATATCGTTTTTTTTTTTTTTTTTTTTTTTTTTAAGATATGATACCTAGCTGAAAATAAACGAGAAAAGATTGCCTTTCCAAAATACCCCTTATTGAGGGAGATGTAAAACACCCTATTTGCACCGTTTGTTGACTTTTGACGTATGATTCTGACGTCAAAGTCGTCAATCGAAAAATGAGAGAAATGCCAAGACAGTCACAATGGCCACAACCCACTGTCTACAATGCGTTTTCACTGATCTCTGGGCATTTTTGTCATAGTTTGTACCCGTTTTTCGCTGATATCTCAGTCAATTCTCAACCGATTGTCATGTAATTTTGCAGGCACTACCTGCAACTATAGCGGCGACTGCCCTGAGAAGTTTGTAAAGTTTGAGCGAGTACTTCTAAAGTTATTAGTGAGATTAGTGGTAAATTTGCTTGAGTATTTCAAAAATTATTCATTTAGACGTCAATTTAGACGTCAATTCTCAACCGTTTACCATGTAATTTTGCAGGCACCATCGGATGGTATAACGGCGACTGCCCTATAAATTCTGTAAAGTTTGAGAGAATACTTTAAAAGTTATTAATGAGATTAGTGTGAAATTTAATTGAGTATTTCAAAAGTTATTCATTTAGACATCAATTTAGACGTCAATTCTCAACCGTCTTTTATGTAAATTAGCAGGCACCATCGGATGGTATTAGAGCGACTGCCCTGTAAATTCTGTAGAGTTTGAGCAAACACTTCAAATGATATTAATGGGGTTAATGTGAAATTTGAATGAGTATTTCAGAAGTTATTCATTTAGACGTCAATTCAGACGTCAATTCTCAATCGTCTTCCATGTAATTTTGCAGGCACCATTGGATGTTATTTCAGCGACTGCCCTGTAAATTCTGTAAAGTTTGAGCCAGTACTTCTGAAGTTATTAGTGATATTAGTGGTAAATTTGCTTGAGTATTTCAAAAGTTATTCATTTAGACGTCAATTCAGACGTCAATTCTCAACCGTCTTCCATGTAATTTTGCAGGCACCATCGAATGGTATTATGGCCACTGCCCTGTAAATTATGTAAAGTTTGTGAGAGTACTTCAAAAGTTATTAATGAGATTAGTGTGAAATTTGCTTGAGTATTTCAATATATATATTCATTTAGACGTCAATTCAGACGTCAATTCTCAACCGTTTTTCATTTAATTTTGCAGGCACCATCGGCTGGAACTACGGCAACTGCCCAGTAAATTTGGCGGAGTTTGATTGAGTACTTCAAAAGTTATTAATGCAAAGCACTGAGCCGACGTTGTGACAATGTCGGAGGAGCGTTTTTCATTGATATCTCAGTCAATTCTCAACCGTTTTACATGTAATTTTGCACACACCATTCGCAGCCATTGCGGCGACTGCCCTGAAAATTTGGTGAGGTTTGATCGAGTATTCCAAAAGTTATTAATGTGATTCACTCAAACAACACTGTGTCCACGTCGCCAGAGCGCTGAAAATGCGGGCCGTCATTGAAACAGCACTGAGGAAGTGCTCTCCCCCCATCGTACATGTGTGACTGAGCAGTTAGAGCTGACAAGGCAGGTCGCCAGGATTGAGAGAGTAATTATCAACACTACAGCGACATAGGCCCAATATCGTTTTTTTTTTTTTTTTTTTTTTTTTTTAAGATATGATACCTAGCTGAAAATAAACGAGAAAAGATTGCCTTTCCAAAATACCCCTTATTGAGGGAGATGTAAAACACCCTATTTGCACCGTTTGATGACTTTTGACGTATGATTCTGACGTCAAAAGTCGTCAATCGAAAAATGAGAGAAATGCCAAGACAGTCACAATGGCCACAAACCCACTGTCTACAATGCGTTTTCACTGATCTCTGGGCATTTTTGTCATAGTTTGTACCCGTTTTTCGCTGATATCTCAGTCAATTCTCAACCGATTGTCATGTAATTTTGCAGGCACTACCTGCAACTATAGCGGCGACTGCCCTGAGAAGTTTGTAAAGTTTGAGCGAGTACTTCTAAAGTTATTAGTGAGATTAGTGGTAAATTTGCTTGAGTATTTCAAAAATTATTCATTTAGACGTCAATTTAGACGTCAATTCTCAACCGTTTACCATGTAATTTTGCAGGCACCATCGGATGGTATTACGGCGACTGCCCTATAAATTCTGTAAAGTTTGAGAGAATACTTTAAAAGTTATTAATGAGATTAGTGTGAAATTTAATTGAGTATTTCAAAAGTTATTCATTTAGACATCAATTTAGACGTCAATTCTCAACCGTCTTTTATGTAAATTAGCAGGCACCATCGGATGGTATTAGAGCGACTGCCCTGTAAATTCTGTAGAGTTTGAGCAAACACTTCAAATGATATTAATGGGGTTAATGTGAAATTTGAATGAGTATTTCAGAAGTTATTCATTTAGACGTCAATTCAGACGTCAATTCTCAATCGTCTTCCATGTAATTTTGCAGGCACCATTGGATGTTATTTCAGCGACTGCCCTGTAAATTCTGTAAAGTTTGAGCCAGTACTTCTGAAGTTATTAGTGATATTAGTGGTAAATTTGCTGGAGTATTTCAAAAGTTATTCATTTAGACGTCAATTCAGACGTCAATTCTCAACCGTCTTCCATGTAATTTTGCAGGCACCATCGAATGGTATTATGGCCACTGCCCTGTAAATTATGTAAAGTTTGTGAGAGTACTTCAAAAGTTATTAATGAGATTAGTGTGAAATTTGCTTGAGTATTTCAATATATATATTCATTTAGACGTCAATTCAGACGTCAATTCTCAACCGTTTTTCATTTAATTTTGCAGGCACCATCGGCTGGAACTACGGCAACTGCCCAGTAAATTTGGCGGAGTTTGATTGAGTACTTCAAAAGTTATTAATGCAAAGCACTGAGCCGACGTTGTGACAATGTCGGAGGAGCGTTTTTCATTGATATCTCAGTCAATTCTCAACCGTTTTACATGTAATTTTGCACACACCATTCGCAGCCATTGCGGCGACTGCCCTGAAAATTTGGTGAGGTTTGATCGAGTATTCCAAAAGTTATTAATGTGATTCACTCAAACAACACTGTGTCCACGTCGCCAGAGCGCTGAAAATGCGGGCCGTCATTGAAACAGCACTGAGGAAGTGCTCTCCCCCCATCGTACATGTGTGACTGAGCAGTTAGAGCTGACAAGGCAGGTCGCCAGGATTGAGAGAGTAATTATCAACACTACAGCGACATAGGCCCAATATCGTTTTTTTTTTTTTTTTTTTTTTTTTAAGATATGATACCTAGCTGAAAATAAACGAGAAAAGATTGCCTTTCCAAAATACCCCTTATTGAGGGAGATGTAAAACACCCTATTTGCACCGTTTGATGACTTTTGACGTATGATTCTGACGTCAAAAGTCGTCAATCGAAAAATGAGAGAAATGCCAAGACAGTCACAATGGCCACAAACCCACTGTCTACAATGCGTTTTCACTGATCTCTGGGCATTTTTGTCATAGTTTGTACCCGTTTTTCGCTGATATCTCAGTCAATTCTCAACCGATTGTCATGTAATTTTGCAGGCACTACCTGCAACTATAGCGGCGACTGCCCTGAGAAGTTTGTAAAGTTTGAGCGAGTACTTCTAAAGTTATTAGTGAGATTAGTGGTAAATTTGCTTGAGTATTTCAAAAATTATTCATTTAGACGTCAATTTAGACGTCAATTCTCAACCGTTTACCATGTAATTTTGCAGGCACCATCGGATGGTATAACGGCGACTGCCCTATAAATTCTGTAAAGTTTGAGAGAATACTTTAAAAGTTATTAATGAGATTAGTGTGAAATTTAATTGAGTATTTCAAAAGTTATTCATTTAGACATCAATTTAGACGTCAATTCTCAACCGTCTTTTATGTAAATTAGCAGGCACCATCGGATGGTATTAGAGCGACTGCCCTGTAAATTCTGTAGAGTTTGAGCAAACACTTCAAATGATATTAATGGGGTTAATGTGAAATTTGAATGAGTATTTCAGAAGTTATTCATTTAGACGTCAATTCAGACGTCAATTCTCAATCGTCTTCCATGTAATTTTGCAGGCACCATTGGATGTTATTTCAGCGACTGCCCTGTAAATTCTGTAAAGTTTGAGCCAGTACTTCTGAAGTTATTAGTGATATTAGTGGTAAATTTGCTTGAGTATTTCAAAAGTTATTCATTTAGACGTCAATTCAGACGTCAATTCTCAACCGTCTTCCATGTAATTTTGCAGGCACCATCGAATGGTATTATGGCCACTGCCCTGTAAATTATGTAAAGTTTGTGAGAGTACTTCAAAAGTTATTAATGAGATTAGTGTGAAATTTGCTTGAGTATTTCAATATATATATTCATTTAGACGTCAATTCAGACGTCAATTCTCAACCGTTTTTCATTTAATTTTGCAGGCACCATCGGCTGGAACTACGGCAACTGCCCAGTAAATTTGGCGGAGTTTGATTGAGTACTTCAAAAGTTATTAATGCAAAGCACTGAGCCGACGTTGTGACAATGTCGGAGGAGCGTTTTTCATTGATATCTCAGTCAATTCTCAACCGTTTTACATGTAATTTTGCACACACCATTCGCAGCCATTGCGGCGACTGCCCTGAAAATTTGGTGAGGTTTGATCGAGTATTCCAAAAGTTATTAATGTGATTCACTCAAACAACACTGTGTCCACGTCGCCAGAGCGCTGAAAATGCGGGCCGTCATTGAAACAGCACTGAGGAAGTGCTCTCCCCCCATCGTACATGTGTGACTGAGCAGTTAGAGCTGACAAGGCAGGTCGCCAGGATTGAGAGAGTAATTATCAACACTACAGCGACATAGGCCCAATATCGTTTTTTTTTTTTTTTTTTTTTTTTTAAGATATGATACCTAGCTGAAAATAAACGAGAAAAGATTGCCTTTCCAAAATACCCCTTATTGAGGGAGATGTAAAACACCCTATTTGCACCGTTTGATGACTTTTGACGTATGATTCTGACGTCAAAAGTCGTCAATCGAAAAATGAGAGAAATGCCAAGACAGTCACAATGGCCACAAACCCACTGTCTACAATGCGTTTTCACTGATCTCTGGGCATTTTTGTCATAGTTTGTACCCGTTTTTCGCTGATATCTCAGTCAATTCTCAACCGATTGTCATGTAATTTTGCAGGCACTACCTGCAACTATAGCGGCGACTGCCCTGAGAAGTTTGTAAAGTTTGAGCGAGTACTTCTAAAGTTATTAGTGAGATTAGTGGTAAATTTGCTTGAGTATTTCAAAAATTATTCATTTAGACGTCAATTTAGACGTCAATTCTCAACCGTTTACCATGTAATTTTGCAGGCACCATCGGATGGTATTACGGCGACTGCCCTATAAATTCTGTAAAGTTTGAGAGAATACTTTAAAAGTTATTAATGAGATTAGTGTGAAATTTAATTGAGTATTTCAAAAGTTATTCATTTAGACATCAATTTAGACGTCAATTCTCAACCGTCTTTTATGTAAATTAGCAGGCACCATCGGATGGTATTAGAGCGACTGCCCTGTAAATTCTGTAGAGTTTGAGCAAACACTTCAAATGATATTAATGGGGTTAATGTGAAATTTGAATGAGTATTTCAGAAGTTATTCATTTAGACGTCAATTCAGACGTCAATTCTCAATCGTCTTCCATGTAATTTTGCAGGCACCATTGGATGTTATTTCAGCGACTGCCCTGTAAATTCTGTAAAGTTTGAGCCAGTACTTCTGAAGTTATTAGTGATATTAGTGGTAAATTTGCTGGAGTATTTCAAAAGTTATTCATTTAGACGTCAATTCAGACGTCAATTCTCAACCGTCTTCCATGTAATTTTGCAGGCACCATCGAATGGTATTATGGCCACTGCCCTGTAAATTATGTAAAGTTTGTGAGAGTACTTCAAAAGTTATTAATGAGATTAGTGTGAAATTTGCTTGAGTATTTCAATATATATATTCATTTAGACGTCAATTCAGACGTCAATTCTCAACCGTTTTTCATTTAATTTTGCAGGCACCATCGGCTGGAACTACGGCAACTGCCCAGTAAATTTGGCGGAGTTTGATTGAGTACTTCAAAAGTTATTAATGCAAAGCACTGAGCCGACGTTGTGACAATGTCGGAGGAGCGTTTTTCATTGATATCTCAGTCAATTCTCAACCGTTTTACATGTAATTTTGCACACACCATTCGCAGCCATTGCGGCGACTGCCCTGAAAATTTGGTGAGGTTTGATCGAGTATTCCAAAAGTTATTAATGTGATTCACTCAAACAACACTGTGTCCACGTCGCCAGAGCGCTGAAAATGCGGGCCGTCATTGAAACAGCACTGAGGAAGTGCTCTCCCCCCATCGTACATGTGTGACTGAGCAGTTAGAGCTGACAAGGCAGGTCGCCAGGATTGAGAGAGTAATTATCAACACTACAGCGACATAGGCCCAATATCGTTTTTTTTTTTTTTTTTTTTTTTTTTAAGATATGATACCTAGCTGAAAATAAACGAGAAAAGATTGCCTTTCCAAAATACCCCTTATTGAGGGAGATGTAAAACACCCTATTTGCACCGTTTGATGACTTTTGACGTATGATTCTGACGTCAAAAGTCGTCAATCGAAAAATGAGAGAAATGCCAAGACAGTCACAATGGCCACAAACCCACTGTCTACAATGCGTTTTCACTGATCTCTGGGCATTTTTGTCATAGTTTGTACCCGTTTTTCGCTGATATCTCAGTCAATTCTCAACCGATTGTCATGTAATTTTGCAGGCACTACCTGCAACTATAGCGGCGACTGCCCTGAGAAGTTTGTAAAGTTTGAGCGAGTACTTCTAAAGTTATTAGTGAGATTAGTGGTAAATTTGCTTGAGTATTTCAAAAATTATTCATTTAGACGTCAATTTAGACGTCAATTCTCAACCGTTTACCATGTAATTTTGCAGGCACCATCGGATGGTATTACGGCGACTGCCCTATAAATTCTGTAAAGTTTGAGAGAATACTTTAAAAGTTATTAATGAGATTAGTGTGAAATTTAATTGAGTATTTCAAAAGTTATTCATTTAGACATCAATTTAGACGTCAATTCTCAACCGTCTTTTATGTAAATTAGCAGGCACCATCGGATGGTATTAGAGCGACTGCCCTGTAAATTCTGTAGAGTTTGAGCAAACACTTCAAATGATATTAATGGGGTTAATGTGAAATTTGAATGAGTATTTCAGAAGTTATTCATTTAGACGTCAATTCAGACGTCAATTCTCAATCGTCTTCCATGTAATTTTGCAGGCACCATTGGATGTTATTTCAGCGACTGCCCTGTAAATTCTGTAAAGTTTGAGCCAGTACTTCTGAAGTTATTAGTGATATTAGTGGTAAATTTGCTGGAGTATTTCAAAAGTTATTCATTTAGACGTCAATTCAGACGTCAATTCTCAACCGTCTTCCATGTAATTTTGCAGGCACCATCGAATGGTATTATGGCCACTGCCCTGTAAATTATGTAAAGTTTGTGAGAGTACTTCAAAAGTTATTAATGAGATTAGTGTGAAATTTGCTTGAGTATTTCAATATATATATTCATTTAGACGTCAATTCAGACGTCAATTCTCAACCGTTTTTCATTTAATTTTGCAGGCACCATCGGCTGGAACTACGGCAACTGCCCAGTAAATTTGGCGGAGTTTGATTGAGTACTTCAAAAGTTATTAATGCAAAGCACTGAGCCGACGTTGTGACAATGTCGGAGGAGCGTTTTTCATTGATATCTCAGTCAATTCTCAACCGTTTTACATGTAATTTTGCACACACCATTCGCAGCCATTGCGGCGACTGCCCTGAAAATTTGGTGAGGTTTGATCGAGTATTCCAAAAGTTATTAATGTGATTCACTCAAACAACACTGTGTCCACGTCGCCAGAGCGCTGAAAATGCGGGCCGTCATTGAAACAGCACTGAGGAAGTGCTCTCCCCCCATCGTACATGTGTGACTGAGCAGTTAGAGCTGACAAGGCAGGTCGCCAGGATTGAGAGAGTAATTATCAACACTACAGCGACATAGGCCCAATATCGTTTTTTTTTTTTTTTTTTTTTTTTTTAAGATATGATACCTAGCTGAAAATAAACGAGAAAAGATTGCCTTTCCAAAATACCCCTTATTGAGGGAGATGTAAAACACCCTATTTGCACCGTTTGATGACTTTTGACGTATGATTCTGACGTCAAAAGTCGTCAATCGAAAAATGAGAGAAATGCCAAGACAGTCACAATGGCCACAAACCCACTGTCTACAATGCGTTTTCACTGATCTCTGGGCATTTTTGTCATAGTTTGTACCCGTTTTTCGCTGATATCTCAGTCAATTCTCAACCGATTGTCATGTAATTTTGCAGGCACTACCTGCAACTATAGCGGCGACTGCCCTGAGAAGTTTGTAAAGTTTGAGCGAGTACTTCTAAAGTTATTAGTGAGATTAGTGGTAAATTTGCTTGAGTATTTCAAAAATTATTCATTTAGACGTCAATTTAGACGTCAATTCTCAACCGTTTACCATGTAATTTTGCAGGCACCATCGGATGGTATTACGGCGACTGCCCTATAAATTCTGTAAAGTTTGAGAGAATACTTTAAAAGTTATTAATGAGATTAGTGTGAAATTTGATTGAGTATTTCAAAAGTTATTCATTTAGACATCAATTTAGACGTCAATTCTCAACCGTCTTTTATGTAAATTAGCAGGCACCATCGGATGGTATTAGAGCGACTGCCCTGTAAATTCTGTAGAGTTTGAGCAAACACTTCAAATGATTTTAATGGGGTTAATGTGAAATTTGAATGAGTATTTCAGAAGTTATTCATTTAGACGTCAATTCAGACGTCAATTCTCAATCGTCTTCCATGTAATTTTGCAGGCACCATTGGATGTTATTTCAGCGACTGCCCTGTAAATTCTGTAAAGTTTGAGCCAGTACTTCTGAAGTTATTAGTGATATTAGTGGTAAATTTGCTTGAGTATTTCAAAAGTTATTCATTTAGACGTCAATTCAGACGTCAATTCTCAACCGTCTTCCATGTAATTTTGCAGGCACCATCGAATGGTATTATGGCCACTGCCCTGTAGATTATGTAAAGTTTGTGAGAGTACTTCAAAAGTTATTAATGAGATTAGTGTGAAATTTGCTTGAGTATTTCAATATATATATTCATTTAGACGTCAATTCAGACGTCAATTCTCAACCGTTTTTCATTTAATTTTGCAGGCACCATCGGCTGGAACTACGGCAACTGCCCAGTAAATTTGGCGGAGTTTGATTGAGTACTTCAAAAGTTATTAATGCAAAGCACTGAGCCGACGTTGTGACAATGTCGGAGGAGCGTTTTTCATTGATATCTCAGTCAATTCTCAACCGTTTTACATGTAATTTTGCACACACCATTCGCAGCCATTGCGGCGACTGCCCTGAAAATTTGGTGAGGTTTGATCGAGTATTCCAAAAGTTATTAATGTGATTCACTCAAACAACACTGTGTCCACGTCGCCAGAGCGCTGAAAATGCGGGCCGTCATTGAAACAGCACTGAGGAAGTGCTCTCCCCCCATCGTACATGTGTGACTGAGCAGTTAGAGCTGACAAGGCAGGTCGCCAGGATTGAGAGAGTAATTATCAACACTACAGCGACATAGGCCCAATATCGTTTTTTTTTTTTTTTTTTTTTTTTTAAGATATGATACCTAGCTGAAAATAAACGAGAAAAGATTGCCTTTCCAAAATACCCCTTATTGAGGGAGATGTAAAACACCCTATTTGCACCGTTTGATGACTTTTGACGTATGATTCTGACGTCAAAAGTCGTCAATCGAAAAATGAGAGAAATGCCAAGACAGTCACAATGGCCACAAACCCACTGTCTACAATGCGTTTTCACTGATCTCTGGGCATTTTTGTCATAGTTTGTACCCGTTTTTCGCTGATATCTCAGTCAATTCTCAACCGATTGTCATGTAATTTTGCAGGCACTACCTGCAACTATAGCGGCGACTGCCCTGAGAAGTTTGTAAAGTTTGAGCGAGTACTTCTAAAGTTATTAGTGAGATTAGTGGTAAATTTGCTTGAGTATTTCAAAAATTATTCATTTAGACGTCAATTTAGACGTCAATTCTCAACCGTTTACCATGTAATTTTGCAGGCACCATCGGATGGTATTACGGCGACTGCCCTATAAATTCTGTAAAGTTTGAGAGAATACTTTAAAAGTTATTAATGAGATTAGTGTGAAATTTGATTGAGTATTTCAAAAGTTATTCATTTAGACATCAATTTAGACGTCAATTCTCAACCGTCTTTTATGTAAATTAGCAGGCACCATCGGATGGTATTAGAGCGACTGCCCTGTAAATTCTGTAGAGTTTGAGCAAACACTTCAAATGATATTAATGGGGTTAATGTGAAATTTGAATGAGTATTTCAGAAGTTATTCATTTAGACGTCAATTCAGACGTCAATTCTCAATCGTCTTCCATGTAATTTTGCAGGCACCATTGGATGTTATTTCAGCGACTGCCCTGTAAATTCTGTAAAGTTTGAGCCAGTACTTCTGAAGTTATTAGTGATATTAGTGGTAAATTTGCTTGAGTATTTCAAAAGTTATTCATTTAGACGTCAATTCAGACGTCAATTCTCAACCGTCTTCCATGTAATTTTGCAGGCACCATCGAATGGTATTATGGCCACTGCCCTGTAGATTATGTAAAGTTTGTGAGAGTACTTCAAAAGTTATTAATGAGATTAGTGTGAAATTTGCTTGAGTATTTCAATATATATATTCATTTAGACGTCAATTCAGACGTCAATTCTCAACCGTTTTTCATTTAATTTTGCAGGCACCATCGGCTGGAACTACGGCAACTGCCCAGTAAATTTGGCGGAGTTTGATTGAGTACTTCAAAAGTTATTAATGCAAAGCACTGAGCCGACGTTGTGACAATGTCGGAGGAGCGTTTTTCATTGATATCTCAGTCAATTCTCAACCGTTTTACATGTAATTTTGCACACACCATTCGCAGCCATTGCGGCGACTGCCCTGAAAATTTGGTGAGGTTTGATCGAGTATTCCAAAAGTTATTAATGTGATTCACTCAAACAACACTGTGTCCACGTCGCCAGAGCGCTGAAAATGCGGGCCGTCATTGAAACAGCACTGAGGAAGTGCTCTCCCCCCATCGTACATGTGTGACTGAGCAGTTAGAGCTGACAAGGCAGGTCGCCAGGATTGAGAGAGTAATTATCAACACTACAGCGACATAGGCCCAATATCGTTTTTTTTTTTTTTTTTTTTTTTTTTAAGATATGATACCTAGCTGAAAATAAACGAGAAAAGATTGCCTTTCCAAAATACCCCTTATTGAGGGAGATGTAAAACACCCTATTTGCACCGTTTGATGACTTTTGACGTATGATTCTGACGTCAAAAGTCGTCAATCGAAAAATGAGAGAAATGCCAAGACAGTCACAATGGCCACAAACCCACTGTCTACAATGCGTTTTCACTGATCTCTGGGCATTTTTGTCATAGTTTGTACCCGTTTTTCGCTGATATCTCAGTCAATTCTCAACCGATTGTCATGTAATTTTGCAGGCACTACCTGCAACTATAGCGGCGACTGCCCTGAGAAGTTTGTAAAGTTTGAGCGAGTACTTCTAAAGTTATTAGTGAGATTAGTGGTGAATTTGCTTGAGTATTTCAAAAATTATTCATTTAGACGTCAATTTAGACGTCAATTCTCAACCGTTTACCATGTAATTTTGCAGGCACCATCGGATGGTATTACGGCGACTGCCCTATAAATTCTGTAAAGTTTGAGAGAATACTTTAAAAGTTATTAATGAGATTAGTGTGAAATTTGATTGAGTATTTCAAAAGTTATTCATTTAGACATCAATTTAGACGTCAATTCTCAACCGTCTTTTATGTAAATTAGCAGGCACCATCGGATGGTATTAGAGCGACTGCCCTGTAAATTCTGTAGAGTTTGAGCAAACACTTCAAATGATATTAATGGGGTTAATGTGAAATTTGAATGAGTATTTCAGAAGTTATTCATTTAGACGTCAATTCAGACGTCAATTCTCAATCGTCTTCCATGTAATTTTGCAGGCACCATTGGATGTTATTTCAGCGACTGCCCTGTAAATTCTGTAAAGTTTGAGCCAGTACTTCTGAAGTTATTAGTGATATTAGTGGTAAATTTGCTTGAGTATTTCAAAAGTTATTCATTTAGACGTCAATTCAGACGTCAATTCTCAACCGTCTTCCATGTAATTTTGCAGGCACCATCGAATGGTATTATGGCCACTGCCCTGTAGATTATGTAAAGTTTGTGAGAGTACTTCAAAAGTTATTAATGAGATTAGTGTGAAATTTGCTTGAGTATTTCAATATATATATTCATTTAGACGTCAATTCAGACGTCAATTCTCAACCGTTTTTCATTTAATTTTGCAGGCACCATCGGCTGGAACTACGGCAACTGCCCAGTAAATTTGGCGGAGTTTGATTGAGTACTTCAAAAGTTATTAATGCAAAGCACTGAGCCGACGTTGTGACAATGTCGGAGGAGCGTTTTTCATTGATATCTCAGTCAATTCTCAACCGTTTTACATGTAATTTTGCACACACCATTCGCAGCCATTGCGGCGACTGCCCTGAAAATTTGGTGAGGTTTGATCGAGTATTCCAAAAGTTATTAATGTGATTCACTCAAACAACACTGTGTCCACGTCGCCAGAGCGCTGAAAATGCGGGCCGTCATTGAAACAGCACTGAGGAAGTGCTCTCCCCCCATCGTACATGTGTGACTGAGCAGTTAGAGCTGACAAGGCAGGTCGCCAGGATTGAGAGAGTAATTATCAACACTACAGCGACATAGGCCCAATATCGTTTTTTTTTTTTTTTTTTTTTTTTTTAAGATATGATACCTAGCTGAAAATAAACGAGAAAAGATTGCCTTTCCAAAATACCCCTTATTGAGGGAGATGTAAAACACCCTATTTGCACCGTTTGATGACTTTTGACGTATGATTCTGACGTCAAAAGTCGTCAATCGAAAAATGAGAGAAATGCCAAGACAGTCACAATGGCCACAAACCCACTGTCTACAATGCGTTTTCACTGATCTCTGGGCATTTTTGTCATAGTTTGTACCCGTTTTTCGCTGATATCTCAGTCAATTCTCAACCGATTGTCATGTAATTTTGCAGGCACTACCTGCAACTATAGCGGCGACTGCCCTGAGAAGTTTGTAAAGTTTGAGCGAGTACTTCTAAAGTTATTAGTGAGATTAGTGGTAAATTTGCTTGAGTATTTCAAAAATTATTCATTTAGACGTCAATTTAGACGTCAATTCTCAACCGTTTACCATGTAATTTTGCAGGCACCATCGGATGGTATTACGGCGACTGCCCTATAAATTCTGTAAAGTTTGAGAGAATACTTTAAAAGTTATTAATGAGATTAGTGTGAAATTTGATTGAGTATTTCAAAAGTTATTCATTTAGACATCAATTTAGACGTCAATTCTCAACCGTCTTTTATGTAAATTAGCAGGCACCATCGGATGGTATTAGAGCGACTGCCCTGTAAATTCTGTAGAGTTTGAGCAAACACTTCAAATGATATTAATGGGGTTAATGTGAAATTTGAATGAGTATTTCAGAAGTTATTCATTTAGACGTCAATTCAGACGTCAATTCTCAATCGTCTTCCATGTAATTTTGCAGGCACCATTGGATGTTATTTCAGCGACTGCCCTGTAAATTCTGTAAAGTTTGAGCCAGTACTTCTGAAGTTATTAGTGATATTAGTGGTAAATTTGCTTGAGTATTTCAAAAGTTATTCATTTAGACGTCAATTCAGACGTCAATTCTCAACCGTCTTCCATGTAATTTTGCAGGCACCATCGAATGGTATTATGGCCACTGCCCTGTAGATTATGTAAAGTTTGTGAGAGTACTTCAAAAGTTATTAATGAGATTAGTGTGAAATTTGCTTGAGTATTTCAATATATATATTCATTTAGACGTCAATTCAGACGTCAATTCTCAACCGTTTTTCATTTAATTTTGCAGGCACCATCGGCTGGAACTACGGCAACTGCCCAGTAAATTTGGCGGAGTTTGATTGAGTACTTCAAAAGTTATTAATGCAAAGCACTGAGCCGACGTTGTGACAATGTCGGAGGAGCGTTTTTCATTGATATCTCAGTCAATTCTCAACCGTTTTACATGTAATTTTGCACACACCATTCGCAGCCATTGCGGCGACTGCCCTGAAAATTTGGTGAGGTTTGATCGAGTATTCCAAAAGTTATTAATGTGATTCACTCAAACAACACTGTGTCCACGTCGCCAGAGCGCTGAAAATGCGGGCCGTCATTGAAACAGCACTGAGGAAGTGCTCTCCCCCCATCGTACATGTGTGACTGAGCAGTTAGAGCTGACAAGGCAGGTCGCCAGGATTGAGAGAGTAATTATCAACACTACAGCGACATAGGCCCAATATCGTTTTTTTTTTTTTTTTTTTTTTTTTTAAGATATGATACCTAGCTGAAAATAAACGAGAAAAGATTGCCTTTCCAAAATACCCCTTATTGAGGGAGATGTAAAACACCCTATTTGCACCGTTTGATGACTTTTGACGTATGATTCTGACGTCAAAAGTCGTAAAACGAAAAATGAGAGAAATGCCAAGACAGTCACAATGGCCACAAACCCACTGTCTACAATGCGTTTTCACTGATCTCTGGGCATTTTTGTCATAATTTGAACCCGTTTTTCGCTGATATCTCAGTCAATTCTCAACCGATTGTCATGTAATTTTGCAGGCACTACCTGCAACTATAGCGGCGACTGCCCTGAGAAGTTTGTAAAGTTTGAGCGAGTACTTCTAAAGTTATTAGTGAGATTAGTGGTAAATTTGCTTGAGTATTTCAAAAATTATTCATTTAGACGTCAATTCAGACGTCAATTCTCAACTGTTTACCATGTAATTTTTCAGGCACCATCGGATGGTATTACGGCGACTGCCCTATAAATTCTGTAAAGTTTGAGAGAATACTTTAAAAGTTATTAATGAGATTAGTGTGAAATTTGATTGAGTATTTCAAAAGTTATTCATTTAGACGTCAATTTAGACGTCAATTCTCAACCGTCTTTTATGTAAATTAGCAGGCACCATCGGATGGTATTAGAGCGACTGCCCTGTAAATTCTGTAGAGTTTGAGCAAACACTTCAAATGATATTAATGGGGTTAATGTGAAATTTGAATGAGTATTTCAGAAGTTATTCATTTAGACGTCAATTCAGACGTCAATTCTCAATCGTCTTCCATGTAATTTTGCAGGCACCATTGGATGTTATTTCAGCGACTGCCCTGTAAATTCTGTAAAGTTTGAGCCAGTACTTCTGAAGTTATTAGTGATATTAGTGGTAAATTTGCTTGAGTATTTCAAAAGTTATTCATTTAGACGTCAATTCAGACGTCAATTCTCAACCGTCTTCCATGTAATTTTGCAGGCACCATCGAATGGTATTATGGCCACTGCCCTGTAGATTATGTAAAGTTTGTGAGAGTACTTCAAAAGTTATTAATGAGATTAGTGTGAAATTTGCTTGAGTATTTCAATATATATATTCATTTAGACGTCAATTCAGACGTCAATTCTCAACCGTTTTTCATTTAATTTTGCAGGCACCATCGGCTGGAACTACGGCAACTGCCCAGTAAATTTGGCGGAGTTTGATTGAGTACTTCAAAAGTTATTAATGCAAAGCACTGAGCCGACGTTGTGACAATGTCGGAGGAGCGTTTTTCATTGATATCTCAGTCAATTCTCAACCGTTTTACATGTAATTTTGCACACACCATTCGCAGCCATTGCGGCGACTGCCCTGAAAATTTGGTGAGGTTTGATCGAGTATTCCAAAAGTTATTAATGTGATTCACTCAAACAACACTGTGTCCACGTCGCCAGAGCGCTGAAAATGCGGGCCGTCATTGAAACAGCACTGAGGAAGTGCTCTCCCCCCATCGTACATGTGTGACTGAGCAGTTAGAGCTGACAAGGCAGGTCGCCAGGATTGAGAGAGTAATTATCAACACTACAGCGACATAGGCCCAATATCGTTTTTTTTTTTTTTTTTTTTTTTTTAAGATATGATACCTAGCTGAAAATAAACGAGAAAAGATTGCCTTTCCAAAATACCCCTTATTGAGGGAGATGTAAAACACCCTATTTGCACCGTTTGATGACTTTTGACGTATGATTCTGACGTCAAAAGTCGTCAATCGAAAAATGAGAGAAATGCCAAGACAGTCACAATGGCCACAAACCCACTGTCTACAATGCGTTTTCACTGATCTCTGGGCATTTTTGTCATAGTTTGTACCCGTTTTTCGCTGATATCTCAGTCAATTCTCAACCGATTGTCATGTAATTTTGCAGGCACTACCTGCAACTATAGCGGCGACTGCCCTGAGAAGTTTGTAAAGTTTGAGCGAGTACTTCTAAAGTTATTAGTGAGATTAGTGGTAAATTTGCTTGAGTATTTCAAAAATTATTCATTTAGACGTCAATTTAGACGTCAATTCTCAACCGTTTACCATGTAATTTTGCAGGCACCATCGGATGGTATTACGGCGACTGCCCTATAAATTCTGTAAAGTTTGAGAGAATACTTTAAAAGTTATTAATGAGATTAGTGTGAAATTTGATTGAGTATTTCAAAAGTTATTCATTTAGACATCAATTTAGACGTCAATTCTCAACCGTCTTTTATGTAAATTAGCAGGCACCATCGGATGGTATTAGAGCGACTGCCCTGTAAATTCTGTAGAGTTTGAGCAAACACTTCAAATGATATTAATGGGGTTAATGTGAAATTTGAATGAGTATTTCAGAAGTTATTCATTTAGACGTCAATTCAGACGTCAATTCTCAATCGTCTTCCATGTAATTTTGCAGGCACCATTGGATGTTATTTCAGCGACTGCCCTGTAAATTCTGTAAAGTTTGAGCCAGTACTTCTGAAGTTATTAGTGATATTAGTGGTAAATTTGCTTGAGTATTTCAAAAGTTATTCATTTAGACGTCAATTCAGACGTCAATTCTCAACCGTCTTCCATGTAATTTTGCAGGCACCATCGAATGGTATTATGGCCACTGCCCTGTAGATTATGTAAAGTTTGTGAGAGTACTTCAAAAGTTATTAATGAGATTAGTGTGAAATTTGCTTGAGTATTTCAATATATATATTCATTTAGACGTCAATTCAGACGTCAATTCTCAACCGTTTTTCATTTAATTTTGCAGGCACCATCGGCTGGAACTACGGCAACTGCCCAGTAAATTTGGCGGAGTTTGATTGAGTACTTCAAAAGTTATTAATGCAAAGCACTGAGCCGACGTTGTGACAATGTCGGAGGAGCGTTTTTCATTGATATCTCAGTCAATTCTCAACCGTTTTACATGTAATTTTGCACACACCATTCGCAGCCATTGCGGCGACTGCCCTGAAAATTTGGTGAGGTTTGATCGAGTATTCCAAAAGTTATTAATGTGATTCACTCAAACAACACTGTGTCCACGTCGCCAGAGCGCTGAAAATGCGGGCCGTCATTGAAACAGCACTGAGGAAGTGCTCTCCCCCCATCGTACATGTGTGACTGAGCAGTTAGAGCTGACAAGGCAGGTCGCCAGGATTGAGAGAGTAATTATCAACACTACAGCGACATAGGCCCAATATCGTTTTTTTTTTTTTTTTTTTTTTTTTAAGATATGATACCTAGCTGAAAATAAACGAGAAAAGATTGCCTTTCCAAAATACCCCTTATTGAGGGAGATGTAAAACACCCTATTTGCACCGTTTGATGACTTTTGACGTATGATTCTGACGTCAAAAGTCGTCAATCGAAAAATGAGAGAAATGCCAAGACAGTCACAATGGCCACAAACCCACTGTCTACAATGCGTTTTCACTGATCTCTGGGCATTTTTGTCATAGTTTGTACCCGTTTTTCGCTGATATCTCAGTCAATTCTCAACCGATTGTCATGTAATTTTGCAGGCACTACCTGCAACTATAGCGGCGACTGCCCTGAGAAGTTTGTAAAGTTTGAGCGAGTACTTCTAAAGTTATTAGTGAGATTAGTGGTAAATTTGCTTGAGTATTTCAAAAATTATTCATTTAGACGTCAATTTAGACGTCAATTCTCAACCGTTTACCATGTAATTTTGCAGGCACCATCGGATGGTATTACGGCGACTGCCCTATAAATTCTGTAAAGTTTGAGAGAATACTTTAAAAGTTATTAATGAGATTAGTGTGAAATTTGATTGAGTATTTCAAAAGTTATTCATTTAGACATCAATTTAGACGTCAATTCTCAACCGTCTTTTATGTAAATTAGCAGGCACCATCGGATGGTATTAGAGCGACTGCCCTGTAAATTCTGTAGAGTTTGAGCAAACACTTCAAATGATATTAATGGGGTTAATGTGAAATTTGAATGAGTATTTCAGAAGTTATTCATTTAGACGTCAATTCAGACGTCAATTCTCAATCGTCTTCCATGTAATTTTGCAGGCACCATTGGATGTTATTTCAGCGACTGCCCTGTAAATTCTGTAAAGTTTGAGCCAGTACTTCTGAAGTTATTAGTGATATTAGTGGTAAATTTGCTTGAGTATTTCAAAAGTTATTCATTTAGACGTCAATTCAGACGTCAATTCTCAACCGTCTTCCATGTAATTTTGCAGGCACCATCGAATGGTATTATGGCCACTGCCCTGTAGATTATGTAAAGTTTGTGAGAGTACTTCAAAAGTTATTAATGAGATTAGTGTGAAATTTGCTTGAGTATTTCAATATATATATTCATTTAGACGTCAATTCAGACGTCAATTCTCAACCGTTTTTCATTTAATTTTGCAGGCACCATCGGCTGGAACTACGGCAACTGCCCAGTAAATTTGGCGGAGTTTGATTGAGTACTTCAAAAGTTATTAATGCAAAGCACTGAGCCGACGTTGTGACAATGTCGGAGGAGCGTTTTTCATTGATATCTCAGTCAATTCTCAACCGTTTTACATGTAATTTTGCACACACCATTCGCAGCCATTGCGGCGACTGCCCTGAAAATTTGGTGAGGTTTGATCGAGTATTCCAAAAGTTATTAATGTGATTCACTCAAACAACACTGTGTCCACGTCGCCAGAGCGCTGAAAATGCGGGCCGTCATTGAAACAGCACTGAGGAAGTGCTCTCCCCCCATCGTACATGTGTGACTGAGCAGTTAGAGCTGACAAGGCAGGTCGCCAGGATTGAGAGAGTAATTATCAACACTACAGCGACATAGGCCCAATATCGTTTTTTTTTTTTTTTTTTTTTTTTTTTAAGATATGATACCTAGCTGAAAATAAACGAGAAAAGATTGCCTTTCCAAAATACCCCTTATTGAGGGAGATGTAAAACACCCTATTTGCACCGTTTGATGACTTTTGACGTATGATTCTGACGTCAAAAGTCGTAAAACGAAAAATGAGAGAAATGCCAAGACAGTCACAATGGCCACAAACCCACTGTCTACAATGCGTTTTCACTGATCTCTGGGCATTTTTGTCATAATTTGAACCCGTTTTTCGCTGATATCTCAGTCAATTCTCAACCGATTGTCATGTAATTTTGCAGGCACTACCTGCAACTATAGCGGCGACTGCCCTGAGAAGTTTGTAAAGTTTGAGCGAGTACTTCTAAAGTTATTAGTGAGATTAGTGGTAAATTTGCTTGAGTATTTCAAAAATTATTCATTTAGACGTCAATTCAGACGTCAATTCTCAACTGTTTACCATGTAATTTTTCAGGCACCATCGGATGGTATTACGGCGACTGCCCTATAAATTCTGTAAAGTTTGAGAGAATACTTTAAAAGTTATTAATGAGATTAGTGTGAAATTTGATTGAGTATTTCAAAAGTTATTCATTTAGACGTCAATTTAGACGTCAATTCTCAACCGTCTTTTATGTAAATTAGCAGGCACCATCGGATGGTATTAGAGCGACTGCCCTGTAAATTCTGTAGAGTTTGAGCAAACACTTCAAATGATATTAATGGGGTTAATGTGAAATTTGAATGAGTATTTCAGAAGTTATTCATTTAGACGTCAATTCAGACGTCAATTCTCAATCGTCTTCCATGTAATTTTGCAGGCACTATTGGATGTTATTTCAGCGACTGCCCTGTAAATTCTGTAAAGTTTGAGCCAGTACTTCTGAAGTTATTAGTGATATTAGTGGTAAATTTGCTTGAGTATTTCAAAAGTTATTCATTTAGACGTCAATTCAGACGTCAATTCTCAACCGTCTTCCATGTAATTTTGCAGGCACCATCGAATGGTATTATGGCCACTGCCCTGTAGATTATGTAAAGTTTGTGAGAGTACTTCAAAAGTTATTAATGAGATTAGTGTGAAATTTGCTTGAGTATTTCAATATATATATTCATTTAGACGTCAATTCAGACGTCAATTCTCAACCGTTTTTCATTTAATTTTGCAGGCACCATCGGCTGGAACTACGGCAACTGCCCAGTAAATTTGGCGGAGTTTGATTGAGTACTTCAAAAGTTATTAATGCAAAGCACTGAGCCGACGTTGTGACAATGTCGGAGGAGCGTTTTTCATTGATATCTCAGTCAATTCTCAACCGTTTTACATGTAATTTTGCACACACCATTCGCAGCCATTGCGGCGACTGCCCTGAAAATTTGGTGAGGTTTGATCGAGTATTCCAAAAGTTATTAATGTGATTCACTCAAACAACACTGTGTCCACGTCGCCAGAGCGCTGAAAATGCGGGCCGTCATTGAAACAGCACTGAGGAAGTGCTCTCCCCCCATCGTACATGTGTGACTGAGCAGTTAGAGCTGACAAGGCAGGTCGCCAGGATTGAGAGAGTAATTATCAACACTACAGCGACATAGGCCCAATATCGTTTTTTTTTTTTTTTTTTTTTTTTTTAAGATATGATACCTAGCTGAAAATAAACGAGAAAAGATTGCCTTTCCAAAATACCCCTTATTGAGGGAGATGTAAAACACCCTATTTGCACCGTTTGATGACTTTTGACGTATGATTCTGACGTCAAAAGTCGTAAAACGAAAAATGAGAGAAATGCCAAGACAGTCACAATGGCCACAAACCCACTGTCTACAATGCGTTTTCACTGATCTCTGGGCATTTTTGTCATAATTTGAACCCGTTTTTCGCTGATATCTCAGTCAATTCTCAACCGATTGTCATGTAATTTTGCAGGCACTACCTGCAACTATAGCGGCGACTGCCCTGAGAAGTTTGTAAAGTTTGAGCGAGTACTTCTAAAGTTATTAGTGAGATTAGTGGTAAATTTGCTTGAGTATTTCAAAAATTATTCATTTAGACGTCAATTCAGACGTCAATTCTCAACTGTTTACCATGTAATTTTTCAGGCACCATCGGATGGTATTACGGCGACTGCCCTATAAATTCTGTAAAGTTTGAGAGAATACTTTAAAAGTTATTAATGAGATTAGTGTGAAATTTGATTGAGTATTTCAAAAGTTATTCATTTAGACGTCAATTTAGACGTCAATTCTCAACCGTCTTTTATGTAAATTAGCAGGCACCATCGGATGGTATTAGAGCGACTGCCCTGTAAATTCTGTAGAGTTTGAGCAAACACTTCAAATGATATTAATGGGGTTAATGTGAAATTTGAATGAGTATTTCAGAAGTTATTCATTTAGACGTCAATTCAGACGTCAATTCTCAATCGTCTTCCATGTAATTTTGCAGGCACTATTGGATGTTATTTCAGCGACTGCCCTGTAAATTCTGTAAAGTTTGAGCCAGTACTTCTGAAGTTATTAGTGATATTAGTGGTAAATTTGCTTGAGTATTTCAAAAGTTATTCATTTAGACGTCAATTCAGACGTCAATTCTCAACCGTCTTCCATGTAATTTTGCAGGCACCATCGAATGGTATTATGGCCACTGCCCTGTAGATTATGTAAAGTTTGTGAGAGTACTTCAAAAGTTATTAATGAGATTAGTGTGAAATTTGCTTGAGTATTTCAATATATATATTCATTTAGACGTCAATTCAGACGTCAATTCTCAACCGTTTTTCATTTAATTTTGCAGGCACCATCGGCTGGAACTACGGCAACTGCCCAATAAATTTGGCGGAGTTTGATTGAGTACTTCAAAAGTTATTAATGCAAAGCACTGAGCCGACGTTGTGACAATGTCGGAGGAGCGTTTTTCATTGATATCTCAGTCAATTCTCAACCGTTTTACATGTAATTTTGCACACACCATTCGCAGCCATTGCGGCGACTGCCCTGAAAATTTGGTGAGGTTTGATCGAGTATTCCAAAAGTTATTAATGTGATTCACTCAAACAACACTGTGTCCACGTCGCCAGAGCGCTGAAAATGCGGGCCGTCATTGAAACAGCACTGAGGAAGTGCTCTCCCCCCATCGTACATGTGTGACTGAGCAGTTAGAGCTGACAAGGCAGGTCGCCAGGATTGAGAGAGTAATTATCAACACTACAGCGACATAGGCCCAATATCGTTTTTTTTTTTTTTTTTTTTTTTTTAAGATATGATACCTAGCTGAAAATAAACGAGAAAAGATTGCCTTTCCAAAATACCCCTTATTGAGGGAGATGTAAAACACCCTATTTGCACCGTTTGATGACTTTTGACGTATGATTCTGACGTCAAAAGTCGTCAATCGAAAAATGAGAGAAATGCCAAGACAGTCACAATGGCCACAAACCCACTGTCTACAATGCGTTTTCACTGATCTCTGGGCATTTTTGTCATAGTTTGTACCCGTTTTTCGCTGATATCTCAGTCAATTCTCAACCGATTGTCATGTAATTTTGCAGGCACTACCTGCAACTATAGCGGCGACTGCCCTGAGAAGTTTGTAAAGTTTGAGCCAGTACTTCTAAAGTTATTAGTGAGATTAGTGGTAAATTTGCTTGAGTATTTCAAAAATTATTCATTTAGACGTCAATTTAGACGTCAATTCTCAACCGTTTACCATGTAATTTTGCAGGCACCATCGGATGGTATTACGGCGACTGCCCTATAAATTCTGTAAAGTTTGAGAGAATACTTTAAAAGTTATTAATGAGATTAGTGTGAAATTTGATTGAGTATTTCAAAAGTTATTCATTTAGACATCAATTTAGACGTCAATTCTCAACCGTCTTTTATGTAAATTAGCAGGCACCATCGGATGGTATTAGAGCGACTGCCCTGTAAATTCTGTAGAGTTTGAGCAAACACTTCAAATGATATTAATGGGGTTAATGTGAAATTTGAATGAGTATTTCAGAAGTTATTCATTTAGACGTCAATTCAGACGTCAATTCTCAATCGTCTTCCATGTAATTTTGCAGGCACCATTGGATGTTATTTCAGCGACTGCCCTGTAAATTCTGTAAAGTTTGAGCCAGTACTTCTGAAGTTATTAGTGATATTAGTGGTAAATTTGCTTGAGTATTTCAAAAGTTATTCATTTAGACGTCAATTCAGACGTCAATTCTCAACCGTCTTCCATGTAATTTTGCAGGCACCATCGAATGGTATTATGGCCACTGCCCTGTAGATTATGTAAAGTTTGTGAGAGTACTTCAAAAGTTATTAATGAGATTAGTGTGAAATTTGCTTGAGTATTTCAATATATATATTCATTTAGACGTCAATTCAGACGTCAATTCTCAACCGTTTTTCATTTAATTTTGCAGGCACCATCGGCTGGAACTACGGCAACTGCCCAGTAAATTTGGCGGAGTTTGATTGAGTACTTCAAAAGTTATTAATGCAAAGCACTGAGCCGACGTTGTGACAATGTCGGAGGAGCGTTTTTCATTGATATCTCAGTCAATTCTCAACCGTTTTACATGTAATTTTGCACACACCATTCGCAGCCATTGCGGCGACTGCCCTGAAAATTTGGTGAGGTTTGATCGAGTATTCCAAAAGTTATTAATGTGATTCACTCAAACAACACTGTGTCCACGTCGCCAGAGCGCTGAAAATGCGGGCCGTCATTGAAACAGCACTGAGGAAGTGCTCTCCCCCCATCGTACATGTGTGACTGAGCAGTTAGAGCTGACAAGGCAGGTCGCCAGGATTGAGAGAGTAATTATCAACACTACAGCGACATAGGCCCAATATCGTTTTTTTTTTTTTTTTTTTTTTTTTTAAGATATGATACCTAGCTGAAAATAAACGAGAAAAGATTGCCTTTCCAAAATACCCCTTATTGAGGGAGATGTAAAACACCCTATTTGCACCGTTTGATGACTTTTGACGTATGATTCTGACGTCAAAAGTCGTAAAACGAAAAATGAGAGAAATGCCAAGACAGTCACAATGGCCACAAACCCACTGTCTACAATGCGTTTTCACTGATCTCTGGGCATTTTTGTCATAATTTGAACCCGTTTTTCGCTGATATCTCAGTCAATTCTCAACCGATTGTCATGTAATTTTGCAGGCACTACCTGCAACTATAGCGGCGACTGCCCTGAGAAGTTTGTAAAGTTTGAGCGAGTACTTCTAAAGTTATTAGTGAGATTAGTGGTAAATTTGCTTGAGTATTTCAAAAATTATTCATTTAGACGTCAATTCAGACGTCAATTCTCAACTGTTTACCATGTAATTTTTCAGGCACCATCGGATGGTATTACGGCGACTGCCCTATAAATTCTGTAAAGTTTGAGAGAATACTTTAAAAGTTATTAATGAGATTAGTGTGAAATTTGATTGAGTATTTCAAAAGTTATTCATTTAGACGTCAATTTAGACGTCAATTCTCAACCGTCTTTTATGTAAATTAGCAGGCACCATCGGATGGTATTAGAGCGACTGCCCTGTAAATTCTGTAGAGTTTGAGCAAACACTTCAAATGATATTAATGGGGTTAATGTGAAATTTGAATGAGTATTTCAGAAGTTATTCATTTAGACGTCAATTCAGACGTCAATTCTCAATCGTCTTCCATGTAATTTTGCAGGCACTATTGGATGTTATTTCAGCGACTGCCCTGTAAATTCTGTAAAGTTTGAGCCAGTACTTCTGAAGTTATTAGTGATATTAGTGGTAAATTTGCTTGAGTATTTCAAAAGTTATTCATTTAGACGTCAATTCAGACGTCAATTCTCAACCGTCTTCCATGTAATTTTGCAGGCACCATCGAATGGTATTATGGCCACTGCCCTGTAGATTATGTAAAGTTTGTGAGAGTACTTCAAAAGTTATTAATGAGATTAGTGTGAAATTTGCTTGAGTATTTCAATATATATATTCATTTAGACGTCAATTCAGACGTCAATTCTCAACCGTTTTTCATTTAATTTTGCAGGCACCATCGGCTGGAACTACGGCAACTGCCCAGTAAATTTGGCGGAGTTTGATTGAGTACTTCAAAAGTTATTAATGCAAAGCACTGAGCCGACGTTGTGACAATGTCGGAGGAGCGTTTTTCATTGATATCTCAGTCAATTCTCAACCGTTTTACATGTAATTTTGCACACACCATTCGCAGCCATTGCGGCGACTGCCCTGAAAATTTGGTGAGGTTTGATCGAGTATTCCAAAAGTTATTAATGTGATTCACTCAAACAACACTGTGTCCACGTCGCCAGAGCGCTGAAAATGCGGGCCGTCATTGAAACAGCACTGAGGAAGTGCTCTCCCCCCATCGTACATGTGTGACTGAGCAGTTAGAGCTGACAAGGCAGGTCGCCAGGATTGAGAGAGTAATTATCAACACTACAGCGACATAGGCCCAATATCGTTTTTTTTTTTTTTTTTTTTTTTTTTTAAGATATGATACCTAGCTGAAAATAAACGAGAAAAGATTGCCTTTCCAAAATACCCCTTATTGAGGGAGATGTAAAACACCCTATTTGCACCGTTTGATGACTTTTGACGTATGATTCTGACGTCAAAAGTCGTAAAACGAAAAATGAGAGAAATGCCAAGACAGTCACAATGGCCACAAACCCACTGTCTACAATGCGTTTTCACTGATCTCTGGGCATTTTTGTCATAATTTGAACCCGTTTTTCGCTGATATCTCAGTCAATTCTCAACCGATTGTCATGTAATTTTGCAGGCACTACCTGCAACTATAGCGGCGACTGCCCTGAGAAGTTTGTAAAGTTTGAGCGAGTACTTCTAAAGTTATTAGTGAGATTAGTGGTAAATTTGCTTGAGTATTTCAAAAATTATTCATTTAGACGTCAATTCAGACGTCAATTCTCAACTGTTTACCATGTAATTTTTCAGGCACCATCGGATGGTATTACGGCGACTGCCCTATAAATTCTGTAAAGTTTGAGAGAATACTTTAAAAGTTATTAATGAGATTAGTGTGAAATTTGATTGAGTATTTCAAAAGTTATTCATTTAGACGTCAATTTAGACGTCAATTCTCAACCGTCTTTTATGTAAATTAGCAGGCACCATCGGATGGTATTAGAGCGACTGCCCTGTAAATTCTGTAGAGTTTGAGCAAACACTTCAAATGATATTAATGGGGTTAATGTGAAATTTGAATGAGTATTTCAGAAGTTATTCATTTAGACGTCAATTCAGACGTCAATTCTCAATCGTCTTCCATGTAATTTTGCAGGCACTATTGGATGTTATTTCAGCGACTGCCCTGTAAATTCTGTAAAGTTTGAGCCAGTACTTCTGAAGTTATTAGTGATATTAGTGGTAAATTTGCTTGAGTATTTCAAAAGTTATTCATTTAGACGTCAATTCAGACGTCAATTCTCAACCGTCTTCCATGTAATTTTGCAGGCACCATCGAATGGTATTATGGCCACTGCCCTGTAGATTATGTAAAGTTTGTGAGAGTACTTCAAAAGTTATTAATGAGATTAGTGTGAAATTTGCTTGAGTATTTCAATATATATATTCATTTAGACGTCAATTCAGACGTCAATTCTCAACCGTTTTTCATTTAATTTTGCAGGCACCATCGGCTGGAACTACGGCAACTGCCCAGTAAATTTGGCGGAGTTTGATTGAGTACTTCAAAAGTTATTAATGCAAAGCACTGAGCCGACGTTGTGACAATGTCGGAGGAGCGTTTTTCATTGATATCTCAGTCAATTCTCAACCGTTTTACATGTAATTTTGCACACACCATTCGCAGCCATTGCGGCGACTGCCCTGAAAATTTGGTGAGGTTTGATCGAGTATTCCAAAAGTTATTAATGTGATTCACTCAAACAACACTGTGTCCACGTCGCCAGAGCGCTGAAAATGCGGGCCGTCATTGAAACAGCACTGAGGAAGTGCTCTCCCCCCATCGTACATGTGTGACTGAGCAGTTAGAGCTGACAAGGCAGGTCGCCAGGATTGAGAGAGTAATTATCAACACTACAGCGACATAGGCCCAATATCGTTTTTTTTTTTTTTTTTTTTTTTTTTAAGATATGATACCTAGCTGAAAATAAACGAGAAAAGATTGCCTTTCCAAAATACCCCTTATTGAGGGAGATGTAAAACACCCTATTTGCACCGTTTGATGACTTTTGACGTATGATTCTGACGTCAAAAGTCGTCAATCGAAAAATGAGAGAAATGCCAAGACAGTCACAATGGCCACAAACCCACTGTCTACAATGCGTTTTCACTGATCTCTGGGCATTTTTGTCATAGTTTGTACCCGTTTTTCGCTGATATCTCAGTCAATTCTCAACCGATTGTCATGTAATTTTGCAGGCACTACCTGCAACTATAGCGGCGACTGCCCTGAGAAGTTTGTAAAGTTTGAGCGAGTACTTCTAAAGTTATTAGTGAGATTAGTGGTAAATTTGCTTGAGTATTTCAAAAATTATTCATTTAGACGTCAATTTAGACGTCAATTCTCAACCGTTTACCATGTAATTTTGCAGGCACCATCGGATGGTATTACGGCGACTGCCCTATAAATTCTGTAAAGTTTGAGAGAATACTTTAAAAGTTATTAATGAGATTAGTGTGAAATTTGATTGAGTATTTCAAAAGTTATTCATTTAGACATCAATTTAGACGTCAATTCTCAACCGTCTTTTATGTAAATTAGCAGGCACCATCGGATGGTATTAGAGCGACTGCCCTGTAAATTCTGTAGAGTTTGAGCAAACACTTCAAATGATATTAATGGGGTTAATGTGAAATTTGAATGAGTATTTCAGAAGTTATTCATTTAGACGTCAATTCAGACGTCAATTCTCAATCGTCTTCCATGTAATTTTGCAGGCACCATTGGATGTTATTTCAGCGACTGCCCTGTAAATTCTGTAAAGTTTGAGCCAGTACTTCTGAAGTTATTAGTGATATTAGTGGTAAATTTGCTTGAGTATTTCAAAAGTTATTCATTTAGACGTCAATTCAGACGTCAATTCTCAACCGTCTTCCATGTAATTTTGCAGGCACCATCGAATGGTATTATGGCCACTGCCCTGTAGATTATGTAAAGTTTGTGAGAGTACTTCAAAAGTTATTAATGAGATTAGTGTGAAATTTGCTTGAGTATTTCAATATATATATTCATTTAGACGTCAATTCAGACGTCAATTCTCAACCGTTTTTCATTTAATTTTGCAGGCACCATCGGCTGGAACTACGGCAACTGCCCAGTAAATTTGGCGGAGTTTGATTGAGTACTTCAAAAGTTATTAATGCAAAGCACTGAGCCGACGTTGTGACAATGTCGGAGGAGCGTTTTTCATTGATATCTCAGTCAATTCTCAACCGTTTTACATGTAATTTTGCACACACCATTCGCAGCCATTGCGGCGACTGCCCTGAAAATTTGGTGAGGTTTGATCGAGTATTCCAAAAGTTATTAATGTGATTCACTCAAACAACACTGTGTCCACGTCGCCAGAGCGCTGAAAATGCGGGCCGTCATTGAAACAGCACTGAGGAAGTGCTCTCCCCCCATCGTACATGTGTGACTGAGCAGTTAGAGCTGACAAGGCAGGTCGCCAGGATTGAGAGAGTAATTATCAACACTACAGCGACATAGGCCCAATATCGTTTTTTTTTTTTTTTTTTTTTTTTTTTAAGATATGATACCTAGCTGAAAATAAACGAGAAAAGATTGCCTTTCCAAAATACCCCTTATTGAGGGAGATGTAAAACACCCTATTTGCACCGTTTGATGACTTTTGACGTATGATTCTGACGTCAAAAGTCGTAAAACGAAAAATGAGAGAAATGCCAAGACAGTCACAATGGCCACAAACCCACTGTCTACAATGCGTTTTCACTGATCTCTGGGCATTTTTGTCATAATTTGAACCCGTTTTTCGCTGATATCTCAGTCAATTCTCAACCGATTGTCATGTAATTTTGCAGGCACTACCTGCAACTATAGCGGCGACTGCCCTGAGAAGTTTGTAAAGTTTGAGCGAGTACTTCTAAAGTTATTAGTGAGATTAGTGGTAAATTTGCTTGAGTATTTCAAAAATTATTCATTTAGACGTCAATTCAGACGTCAATTCTCAACTGTTTACCATGTAATTTTTCAGGCACCATCGGATGGTATTACGGCGACTGCCCTATAAATTCTGTAAAGTTTGAGAGAATACTTTAAAAGTTATTAATGAGATTAGTGTGAAATTTGATTGAGTATTTCAAAAGTTATTCATTTAGACGTCAATTTAGACGTCAATTCTCAACCGTCTTTTATGTAAATTAGCAGGCACCATCGGATGGTATTAGAGCGACTGCCCTGTAAATTCTGTAGAGTTTGAGCAAACACTTCAAATGATATTAATGGGGTTAATGTGAAATTTGAATGAGTATTTCAGAAGTTATTCATTTAGACGTCAATTCAGACGTCAATTCTCAATCGTCTTCCATGTAATTTTGCAGGCACTATTGGATGTTATTTCAGCGACTGCCCTGTAAATTCTGTAAAGTTTGAGCCAGTACTTCTGAAGTTATTAGTGATATTAGTGGTAAATTTGCTTGAGTATTTCAAAAGTTATTCATTTAGACGTCAATTCAGACGTCAATTCTCAACCGTCTTCCATGTAATTTTGCAGGCACCATCGAATGGTATTATGGCCACTGCCCTGTAGATTATGTAAAGTTTGTGAGAGTACTTCAAAAGTTATTAATGAGATTAGTGTGAAATTTGCTTGAGTATTTCAATATATATATTCATTTAGACGTCAATTCAGACGTCAATTCTCAACCGTTTTTCATTTAATTTTGCAGGCACCATCGGCTGGAACTACGGCAACTGCCCAGTAAATTTGGCGGAGTTTGATTGAGTACTTCAAAAGTTATTAATGCAAAGCACTGAGCCGACGTTGTGACAATGTCGGAGGAGCGTTTTTCATTGATATCTCAGTCAATTCTCAACCGTTTTACATGTAATTTTGCACACACCATTCGCAGCCATTGCGGCGACTGCCCTGAAAATTTGGTGAGGTTTGATCGAGTATTCCAAAAGTTATTAATGTGATTCACTCAAACAACACTGTGTCCACGTCGCCAGAGCGCTGAAAATGCGGGCCGTCATTGAAACAGCACTGAGGAAGTGCTCTCCCCCCATCGTACATGTGTGACTGAGCAGTTAGAGCTGACAAGGCAGGTCGCCAGGATTGAGAGAGTAATT
>CAXHKU010000945.1:0-19351 GCA_964017125.1 Flabesymbios commensalis | reverse complement strand
CCATCTCTAAGTCATGGAGGTATTACATGGTCCATATATGACTGGATCACGCTAGCCAGTATCAGATGGATTTTATGTTGGTCTAATGTTGCTCCAGCGTCTGCGACGCTGGACTAACATTAGACCAACATAAAATCAACGAGGATTGTGTAATATATATAAACGACACGACTGATATTCAGAGATTCCTCGATTACCTGCCCATTCTACTTCCCTGTTTTTACTGCGGTACATGACGCAATCACCTCATCCATTTAGTGTGACCCCTTGCTGTATTAGCGCAGGTCATTGGTAGCTCTGGCTAGGCATATGTCTAGTCTGGCCTTCGGCTTTCAACCCTTTAACGGCCGGTGACGCATATATTCGGGTTTTCATTTTTTATTAGCACATTAAGTACCACCTGTTAAACACGTTAAAGATAAATGTGACCTCAATCAGCAAGATTTGAAAACAGTTGACCTTCATTTTGTAAAATCTGAATAATTTTCACTCACTTGAAGTTGTGGATCGCGTCAGCGAGACACAACTTCAAGTGGGTGAAAATTCAGATTGAATAATTTGGCGGTTAAAGGGTTAATGCAGCCCTGTGAATGTTGGATAGCATAACTATACCCATACAATGGTAATGTAAACATAAAACTAAATTTGTGAAGTTTCGCCGATTTCTATCATTTCAATAGCATATTTTTAGCTAATAATCAGTTTCACAACCAAGTCCACTATTTTCCCATTTGCTTTTGTATGAATCGAGCTATACCTATAAAAAATAACAATTCAATGATTGGTGATCTTATTGTAGGCTACTAAATATTTTAACAATGTTGAACTAATAAGTGCTTGGATGGGAATTTTATGTAAAATATCCCAGCCTTGAGAGTGGTAATGGGGGAACATAAGTGATATGTTCAGGCTATGGCGATTGACGTCACTGATCGTTTATCAATGTTTATTTTGTCTGTCCCGTGGCTGAGACACACGATTACTACAATCCTCAACTGAATACGTTACTGAATACGTTGTATTAATGTTGGGTCAGCGTCGCAGAAGGTGGGCCAACAATAATTCAACATTGGGTTGTATCGCGTTTGTCGGGTCCCACTACAAGATGCCGTCTGCAGGCATTGGCCATTGCAAGAAGCAAAGACACAACGTAGATGTGTGCTGAAGGCAAGAAGAATCATAGAAGACGGGAGAAGTTTGCCCAACTTCGGCTCGGTATTAGTTCAGTATTGGTTCAATGTATTTGACGTTAGACCAAGACTAAGCCAGCACTTTCTGAGTACATCCCGGGGGAGCAGTTTGGATGGCTGTGGGTTGATGGATTTGTTTGGTTTGGTCCGTCCGAATTATAAATGGACACCCGTAAATGCGCAAATCGAAGTCACAGAAAGTACCCTGCTAGCGCTGAAGTAAAAAAATATCTTTTTTATCACTTGAAGTTGTGTCTCGCTTTCGCGACCCACAACTTCCAAGTGCGTGATATTTATTCCTATTTGCTTAATTTGAAACCGAAATTTTCATTTCTGGCTGCTTGAGCACACCTTTTACTGTCCAGGAACCATCGTTTAATATTAATAATCAAAATGATTCAAAACGATTATGAATGGTGGTGATCAATGGGTTCGAACACACATGCTACAATATTTACCTGGGCCATCTCGACCAATCCGAAGCCTAAGATATATCGTAACTTGCACGAGTATATGGATCCAGGAGCTCCATGTAACATGTAAACCCAGACAGAAGTTGTGTGTTCATATAATGACGCAATAATTTGACGGAATCAATTCTTAAACGATCGAAATCTTAGCGTGCATACTAGTAGTTGGAAGTATCATGCATTTTGTGCAGTTTTATAGATATTTTCAACACCTGCACTATAAAATGCGATTTCAAATGAATTTAAATTCTATTGTTCTGTGTATCAGTGGTTGCGTAAAGCATTTGACTGCAACGCACCGTAGTACTTCTTGATGCAGCATACCTTCCCTCCGCAAGGAATCACACCCAGATCCACAAGGTGAGCTCGATTCACGAGCTGTGAAGTCTATAGACACACATCCACCTCTAGATGAAATTACCTGGATAGGGATCAAATTTCACAAGTCGGGCACCAAATCAAAGCATCGCCCTTCTAACACACCACACACTGTATTCTGCTCTGCAAAGCCAAAAAGCAGTATCTGCTTACTTGTAAATTGAGCAGATACTACCTTTTTGCTTTGCACGGTAGTATTGTTGTAGTGCTCAATTCGCAAATTGATGTGATATATTACATATAATTGTTGTTGTGCTCAATTCTCAAATTGATGTGACATGATACTGCCGTGCAGAGCCAAAATGCTATACTGCTTACTTGGCTCTACACGGTAGTTTACCTTGTTTACAATATCTGTGTTGGTGTAAATGCGATGTCCATGGCACCACAGTGACCGATATACTTGGCAAGTTATTGACAGTGGACATAAATGTGTCATTTAAGACATGAAGGAATGCGGCTGTATAGATTTACTCAATCAGGTAAAAAAAATGAGCTCAGTTTTATTGAGAACTTGTGTAGTAATATTATTTGTCATACATTGTAGGATATCGCAGTGAAACCTCCTGTTTTTGAAATGATCTAATACGGGGAATTAGAAGTAGGCGCAATACTAAACGATTTAGGAGACATGCAAACCACGATACCTTAGTCTTATTCTGTTTTAATGTTGGGCCAGCATTGCAGACTATAATCCAATATTAAAACAACATCGGATCGATTTGACGTGTTTATAGAACTGATATTAATTTGTGTAATGCAGTTAATGCTCACAACTTTAAAATATGAAAGCTCCATTAGCTTTTGGATTTTAGTACCGATTTCAGAAAAATATATAATTCAGGTGGTCCACAATATTGTTGGAATTTCATCTCTATATTAACGAAGAATAACCAGTGGGCAATCAAAATTTGCAGGTTTTGTTATGCAGAGCCACGGTGAACACTATACACATCTAGATTATAACTCAAAATTTAGGAGCTCGAAAATAAATTTTGCAGTGATAAAGATACATACATCTACTAGTATATTAGCGGTGCAAACTATGCGCGGGTAATTTGGACCCACTTCACAGCCGCCTGACGCCTTTTCAGTTGTTTTTGCCGTGGACAGTAACACTTCCAGCACTTGACACGTTTTTTACCGATTCATCGCCCATCGCGTCGCGCCAAGTGAAATAGCGAATACGTGTCGAGTGGCGAAGAATAATGGACCTGGCATATCCCGTGTAGAATACTAAACACCTGCGTGACTTGGCTACACCCAGCAAACACGATACATTGAACCGATGCTGGGTCAATGTTGGGCCAGCGTCGTAGACGCTGGCCCAACATTGACCCGGCATTGGTTCAATGTATCGTTATTGCTGGGTTAGCGCAGGGATAACGACAAAGAAAAGAACAGTAACTGCTTACTTATCAAGTAAGTAGTTACTGCTGTTTGCCTTTGCGGGATGGTAACTGCTTTTTTGCAGGTGGGCAGTTACTGCTGTCTGTTTTATGGGGTAACTGCTCTCTTTTCAAGTAAGCAGTTACTGCTCTTTGTCTTCTCGTGAAAAAACCCTGATATTTCCCATGTAATACAGCGACCTAGATATCAGGGTTGTCATTGGTTGAGATGGCCATTTCGACCAATCAGGACTCTGAGATGTAGGTCACTCATCTGAGGGCACCCGTTCTGGTTTATGGCGGGTTATGCAGTGTTATGTCTGGTTATGCAGCGCGGTGCCTGTACCCAGGAAAAGGTCACATAGTAAGAGGGACACTTTGACCCCGACCACCATACATTCCCTGTGAATGTATTATCTCATAGTTACGGTGAATCGTTTGGCCGGCGTCTGTAAGGTTGGCCCAGCTTGTAAATTCCAATTTTGCAATGCAGGGGTACCCGAGACTGTGAACAGAGTTGTCATAATCTGAGAAATAGGCTGAACACCGCCCATATTTTGTTTTGCGGAGGTTATTTGCTCCACGTATCTATTTTGGTACGAAATATTGGGCTGGATTTATGGTGATATTTAGCCCTCACAACCCTGAAATATTTTTGTATAAACCATGGAGACCAAAGTGCTTTTTCAAGTTGAAATCATCATAAATGTCTTAGCAAATTCTTTGCGCTTCACTTGAATACCTAGGTCGTGGGTCTACGGCCATTATAATTAGTTACTCTTTCAGCTCGGAGATCGACTTTAGCCGCCAGAATATGACTTCTAAAGACGGTCTCCGCACAAAATCAGAATGTAGAATAACCATAGAATAATGACTAGCGGGAGGGGGGGGGGGTCGAAATGTTGACAACCACCAGACTTCTCCTATAGTTAGATTTATGCCACCATATGGCATACAGAGGAAAACAATTGCCAGAAATAGCTACTTCACATCACACTCCTTCCTAGAAGGCATATACAATGTACATGGTTTATTTATGAGTATTTTTTTCTGGCCGGTTAATAATTACTCGCTACAGTATAGTTTTAGAGCGAAGCACAGCAGATGAATTTCGTCTGAAAGACCAATATTTTGATAATATTTATTGTCTGACGTGGCTAATTAATATCATTCCATCAATCCCATTTCGTCAATTCTACATGCCAAATCTTGTCGTTTCTACTATATAATTCCAATTAGTTCAACCATATAAACCTACACCTGTGAATTAACCAACTAACTGGCGTCGACTACAGTAGACATTCTGTCTTTTAATAGCACCTGTATTACCAGCTGTTAAAAATAAAATATGCCTTCAGTTTTTTAACTCCGATACATGTATTTATGTTGAGACTTAATTTTCATAAAATACACAAAAATTTTAATTCACTTAAAGTGTGTTTATCGCGGTGGCAAGACACAGCTTCAAAAATTGAATAACTCAGTGCTCCAGGGGTTAACATGTGTTTTTCCAGAGTCAATTTCAGTTTTAACTGTAATATGCATGGACCACCTTTTATGCAATTCCAAGTGTTGAAACTATCTCAATCCTTTAACCGCCAAATTATTCAACCTGAATTTTCACCCACTTGAAGTTGTGTCTCGCTGACGCGATCCACAACTTCAAGTGAGTGAAAATTATTCAGATTTGACAATATAGAGGTCAACTATTTTCAAATATTTCTGATTGATGTTACATTTTATCTTTAACATGTTTAAAAGGTGGTACTTAATGTGCTAATAAAAAATGAAAACCCGAATATATGCGGCATTTTTTTAAATGTGTATGCAACTATTATAACAGATAAGAACGTTTTACCATGTTTACACCAGGCACTACCCTCGTACCCGTTTTTTTCACTTTTTCATTTATTGGACCCTCCAATTATACCACAAAACTTAGTATTTGTTGTGCGGCGTGATGACCCTGTGGCATTTCGCCCGACAGACTCTTGGCCAAACAAAGAAAATTGTTTCTGCCACATAGTCAAACAATGACACACACCGGACTGAAAGGACGCAAAGATCAGCCGGTGCAGAACAATTTGGTGTATGGTATTACGCAATCCGTTTATTCAATCCCGGCCCAACGTACGTCAATGTTGGGCCGGTATTGAAAGTATTGAGGACTCACTGCCTGTCATGTGGCTGTGGTCAGCTATTTGGGCTGTGCTGCGTGCCATTAGTAACACCCGATATTTCCACCATGTTTCAACATGAATGAAGTGGGAGCGGATCATGTCAATCACACGACTGAAAATAATTATGGGAATGTAGGTTTAATGATATAGATATGTAGTGATATGCGCACAATGGAATGAAATAGTATCATAATTATATTATATTACTTTTAGAAACAGACCCACCACATAATAAATTTTGTCAAGGTACGATGTGCTTAATATGTTATAAATATCTTCACGAATAATAAGAAATATTTCATTTTCTTGTAAGGTAAAGTTTCAGATCATTGTGGTTTTCTGTTGGGCCAACGTCGTAGACAGTGGGACAACAGTGAACCAACGCTGGACCAACGTCTCATGTTTTCAGGGTGGTGCATTTTTCACACGACATGTTCCTCTGAATCAACAATTTATAAATAGTCTAATGACAGACGACCAGTCAATTAAGAATAATTGATGGGAATTTAAAGTCGAGTTTGTGTTTTTTTTAAAATAGTCACATCACGTATCCATGGGCGTGCTTACTCCCACGATGTATTTGCCATATTTACATATGTTGTTAACCCTCTGAGCTCTAAGCGCGACAACAGTCGTTTTAAATCCATTTTTATCAGCCGATTTAATCAATGTTATTGTGGATGAAATGTGTGTTTAAAGATTTGCAAATGTTTGGTCTCAAATTAAACAAAATTTAATATGCGTAATTTTCACCCACTTGAAGTTGTGGGTCGCGGTAGCGATACACAAATTCAAATGGGTGAAATTTAAAATTATTTACCTTAGCGTGAAAAAGGTTAATGCTGGCTGGTTTTTTATGACATCGGTCCAACATTTATTCAGCAATGGGACCAGATTTTCTCTTGGCACCGCTGTACACTTGGCAACTCAACGGGATGCTCGCAATGATATAGTGCAACAGTTTTCAGCAGGTCATTTAATTAGCGTACCCACAGTGTAGCAGCCACAGTGTCACGTCAGTGGAGTATATGAATTTTAAGTTTCTAGGGTTCGAGATTATAATCTCGCATTTCAACCTCGTAACGTAAGCATATCATATTATCAGTATACGCTCATACGCTCATACGGGATAACGAGCTCCCATCCCCTTCAAATATGTTGTCCACACATAAACTTCAATATAGTTATGATTAAGATTATACAAGACTTAGGCCTATTGAACATCAAATGCCAACAAAATTATTAACTTAGCGGAAACAATTTTATATGTCAGAATCAGACGTCTGTAGATGTCAGACGTCTGTAGATGTCAGATTCTGATGTCTAAAGTCGATCCCCGCACTGAAACAGAAAATATTTAAAATTGCCGTAGACCCAAAACATAGGTATTCAAACGAAACAGAAATAGCTAACTAAGACATTCATGATGATTTCAAATTGAAAAAAATGGTCTCCTTGGTTTATACAGCAACAGCTTTGCAAGGGTCAAGTACAATGATGAAGTGTTTATTGCTGTTGTGCGCATGAGAATACGCGTACTTAGGCCTACATCGTCAATATATATATAAAGCCGAAAGGCAGTAATTTCTGACTTGAAAGGTGACCAGCTGCTACCTTTGCATTGTACATCACAATCCAGTACGCAGCAACAAATGCTTCGCCGATTAATTTTCCACAATATGAAGTCGGGGCAAGTGAAGCCGATGTCTTTATGATCCGTGAGTGATGCCAGGGATGTGTCTGATCCTGAACACTGACAGGACGTGTCTCTGTGGGATCCAGACACAAGACGTTAGCACGGCGTCGGGCCAACGTCACAGACGTTGGCCCGATGCCGTGCCAACGTCTTGTAGTTTGGGTTGCCTCAAGATGCTAGACACCTCGCCTTAGTGACAGACAGAAGTACTTAAGACACGTGGAATTAGTTTGCTCGTCTGGCTTGAAAGTATTTTTTGGAAAGTAGGCTACCTGTGCAGGCATTTTTCGGAATAACTATCCAGAGGATGATCTGATATTGCAAATTTCAGGGTTCGATTTGTAATTAAGTTGCTGTCTTTTGGCGCGTGTCGTAATATATTGTCGAAGGCGTGTTATTTCCATGCCCAATGGTGCTTACATTATTTTGTATTGAAGCCTAAAAAAATCGTTCAATTTAAATTCTTATTGACCACGGTGGTATAGCATATCATGCTGTTATGCATACCATGTTATGCAAACCATGCCGTAGTAGGGCTTCGCCTTCATGTTTAAATTATGGCAGCAGAAAATTCCAGTTTTCACAATTGAAAAGTTGACATGTGTAAAAACTGAAGTCATTGCTACTGACATTGGACACACGCAATCGATGTGGTTTCAGTTGAAATAGAAAATAAATATTTAAATACATTTTACACCATATCACAATGAGCTATAGACTCGCCTACAAGATTATTGTAGCTGGGGCCGCGGAATAGTCTTGTATACAAGTCTACGGTTCACTGTGATATGGTGGGAAATGTATTTAAATCTTTATTTTCTATTTCGACTTATGCAGCTCAGGCCGCGGATTAATCTTTCTTTCAAGTCTGTAGCCAGCTAGCAATGATGACGTGATCTTCTCAAATACCTAGTATTACCGTGTCTATTTGTTCACCAGGTGATGATCGACTGATGCCAGAGGTGGTCTGCAGTATTCCCATGGGTGATAAATTTAGGTGCAGTTTATAGCTGCCCTACGGCTCATGATGTCATATCCTAAAACTTAGTCAGTGTCTCGTACATTGGACAGCCACCGAAAAAATAGTTCCCTGTATCTTTGCGAATTGAGTGCTGATAGATTAAAAAGGGAGTGTCGTCGCAAGTGCGCATGTTGATGTGAACACACAAGCAGGTTCATTGTGTTTGCTGGTTAGGAGCCAGTCAGGTATACTGAAAAACGCGAGACGTGGACCTAATTCTGCTTTAATGTTGGTCCACCCTCATGACGCTGGCCCAACATTAAACCAGCATTGCGTCAATGCCGGTTATCACGTGTGTATAATATGACAATCCCGTTAATATTACGGTGTCATGTGGTGCTAAGATTGCAGTGTAATGTCAATTTATACGGTGGAATACTGTGTATAATATGAAAATATCGTTAACTCATAGCAGGCTGGCCGTTTTGACATTGGACGTCTGTGTGGTCTGGCTATTTTTGCGATTTTGAGACATATTGTCTTCCTTTTAATAGAAATTTGGAATTATGGCATATGTATTTCCCATACACCATAGGAACACACATACAATATATATCCAGAATATACTTCATTTAAACGGACAATGTGGTGTTGCCATGGCAACCGACAGCCATTTTGAATATGCTAATTAGGTAGTCAAATTTTCGGAAATTTTGTTAAAAAATGGTATTTTTGAGATTCACAGAGATTCAGGAGTACAACATTATATCAATTCACATAAAATATATTAAAATACATCACAAATAGTTCGAAGAAGCATTCAATAGGTCTTTATAAACAAATTAATAGGGTGAATAAGTTATTACCATGGGATTTAGCAATCTGTCTAAATTCCCTAAGATGCATTTCATTGATTTCAAATTTTGAGATGCACCAAGTTTGACATTCCCAACTCATCTGGGAGATACCAAAAGCCTCGTATTCATCTGAGCCTGGAATTCGAATTTGATTTCGGAAACAGTTGTGACGCAGATAAGTCAACTCTTTATGTTACAGGCTCCCCATACTTGGTTCATAGTTGCGCAAGTGAGGTCATTTGGTGAATGGCTAAGCATTATTGCCAGGTCCGAGCTGGGCTCGGACCTAGACTGCAGCGTCATAAATACCTAGTCCGAGCTGGGCTCGGACTTAGACTGCTATGAGTTAATATTACGGTGTCATGTGGTGCTAAGATTGCAGTGTAATGTCAATTTATACGGTGGAATACTGTGTATAATATGAAAATACCGTTAATATTACGGTGGAATACTGGCCAGTATTCCACTGTAATATTAACGGTATTTTCATATAATACACACACACATCAACCCCTGCTGGGTTGTCATACCATACTATATAGTGACCTGATGTAGGACATCATTCACCAGCATGTCCCAGTGTAACACGAGCTGAGCTGGGTAATATAGTTTTTTGGTGCAGTAATAGAACCAGTGACTTGTAACAATGTTTTTGTTGCTGTCTGGCCTGCGCACAATGACCGAAGATCTACATAATACAGAGCTGAGTCTAACCCTTTGGTACCAGCAGAACAGGGTTTATGATAACTCAATCCAGTGAATGTTCCCTAATTGAAAAACTGGGCTGATCAAAATTTCAGATTTCTGAAGATTATCAGTTAAAACAGCTACTCGTCCTGCCCTTTGAAGGCGTGACTCGGAGTTATATTATAAATAGAGTTACGCCTGTTGCTTTTAAAACTAAACTTGTTGAATTATGATGATGGCAAGTCTTTCTAATAAAAATAATATATAATTCTAATATACGGAAAATACTTTATTAATCTCATTGACGAAGCCATTGAATACGCAAATAAAAGTGACTCCTAACGCTATATTTTATTTTTATGGTAAAATCCCCAGTAATAAAAATCAGCAGATTTTTAACCGCCTCAAATTCTTACCATTCATTTATTTTGCCTGAGTGATTTCCATGTTTTTTAAACCACAAGCTGTATCCATTTTGCATTGTTGGCGCCTGTCAGACCATATTTGTATATTCTTTTTAGATGTCACTACATGTACGCTGCACCACAGCCCAGCTTCCATTTCTATTATCATATTATGTCACCGAGAAAGTAATATTCGTGTTTTTGAGATTATGCATTGTAGTTTCGTCGCATTGTGTGACCACGTACCACCTGATGCAAACACGTTTAGGTAACTGGTTTGATGATTTGGTCCACATCTAAATTACGTTATAATGTAACTTGTAACCAACAAACGCCCAACTTTAAAACAACATTGGTTTAATGCATCAGACAAAACGTTGACACATTGCTGGATTAATACTGGCCGACGTCTGTGCGCAGGGTCTAATATTCAACCAATATTTCATCAGCGTTTTGTTCTGCGAGTTACTGGAAATGCTAAAAACTGATCACGCGAAGCATAAAAATCTCAATCAGTACATTGGGAATGTATGACTGTTTTTTACGACATTGTTTGTTATCGGGGGTTATCAGTGATTTGACAAGGGGAGTAAAATATTACTTTCTAATCTAGATTATAGTTATATGTAATTACATCCTCGGGAATGCGTTTGCTGTGCTCTGGTTCAACGTGGGCCGAAGTCTGTTGAGTTTGTCCGACATTACTCCGACATTACTCCTTGCATATACAGGACCCTCCCCAGACAGTGGCTCATTCGGTTTGTCTGTAGTTTGTAACCTGTGAGCCACCGTGTTCGAATCCCAGCTGGAACGGATGTTGGTCATCGTTGTAGTGAATTACAATGAATCTCTACTGTTTGAAGGCCTGGAGTATGTATGGTACATTACACTTCCACGAACCCTTAGCCCTTGCAGGGCGGGAACCGACTTTAGACGTCAAAATCTGTAATTCAGCCCATCTGTAATTCAACGCTGATACAAAGTTCCCCTTTTACTCCTCGCCAAAAACATTGTAAATTCTGCTAGCACTGTTTACAGCCATTCATCAGTGATAGAAGGTGTAATTCTTAATAGGCATTTTAATATATTCATTCCTCCTCTTCCTTAAAATTTGTGCATTTAAATCCTTTAGGGTAATATGGAAATGTGATGTTTTTTTAGGTTGAGAGGCACATTGGGAATAATTGTGCGAGCGCTCAAAGGGTCTCTCAAAGCTCTCCCCCCAAGCAAACACAAGACGATGACCCAATGCTGATTTAATGTTAGTCCACCGTCTACGACGCTGACCCAACATTAAGTCAGCATTGGGTCAACGTCTTGTGTTTGCTGGGCCTTTTCAGAGTAGGTTTGTGTGCTGACCGTCAAACTCAAACTCTCCTAATTCTCTTTTACATGATGGGAAGGAGGAAATAGGTTCTCGAAGACTATTTCGTCGCCTCGGAGATAAATGATCCATATATGCCACTCTGACGAGTGTCAGATAGGATCATTTAGCTCCGAGGCGGCGATTTGTTCTACTGTAAGTGTGGACACTGTTATTATATTCAATACAACAAGGGCAAATAGCTAAGAAGCTATGTTTCCTGATGTTTCCTGAGTTTGAACGCCTTTTGCAATATCCATCATGGTTATAAGTACAGGTATGATTAAATATAGATCATGATTACCCATTTACAGTGCATTTATTTATAACTTTTGAATTAGTGTAGATATGCAGCCCCTAGATTGTCTATTGAGTTCAGTTGTCACAGCCTTTTGCATAAGATTATGTATTACCCGTACCTTGCCTAAATGTTTGCTTATCTTTAATCCGTGATCAGTTATTTCAGGTCATAAGAGGAAGAAAAATCATCGACGCTTGCAGCATTACTTTTATGCAAAATAAAAAATATTTAAAACATCATTTTTGAAGCTAGCTTTGATATACCTGATCAGAGAACCTGTCCGACCAGCAATGAGTTTTAATTGTTTTATATTTCAATCATTTCATCCATCCATCCATCCACCCATCCATCCATCCATCCATCCATCCGTCCATCCATCCATCCATTCATTCATTCATTCATCCATCTATCCATCCATCCATCCATCCATCCATCCATCCATCCATCCATCCCTTCTTCCATCCATCCATCCATCCATCCATCCATCCATCCATCCATCCATCCATCCATCCATCCATCCATCCATCCATCCATACATCCATCCATCCATCCATATATCCATTCATTCATTCATTCATTCATTCATTCATTCATTCATTCATTCATTCATTCATTCATTCATTCATTCATTCATTCATTTATTCATATATTCAATCATTCATTCATTCATTCATTCATTCATTCATTCATTCATTCATTCATTCATTCATTCATTCATTCATTCATTCATTCATTTATTCATTCATTTATTCATTCATTCATTCATTCATTCATTCATTCATTCATTCATACATTCATTCATACATTCAATCAATAATTGATTCATTGATCCATGCACCCATGCATCTATTCATTCATCAATCCATCCATCCATCCATCCATCCATCCATCCATTCATCTATCCATCCATCTATCCATCCATCCATCTATCCATCCATCTATTCATTCAATAATTCATTCATTCATTCATGCATCCATCCATCCATCCATCCATCCATCCATCCATCCATCCATCCATCCATCCATCCATCCATCCATCCATCCATCCATCTATCCATCCATCCATCCATCCATTCATCCATCCATGCATCCATCCATCTATCCATCTATCCATCCATCCATCAATCCATTCATTCATTCATCCATCCATCCATCCATCCATCCATTCATCTATCCATTCATCCATTCATCCATCCATTCATCTATCCATCCATCCATCCATCCACCCATCTATTTATACATCCATCCATCCATCCGTTCATTCATTTAGTTATTCAACATTTATTCATTAATTTATTTTTCTCGAGTATTTTATAAAAAGCAGACTATATTTATTCCGCTTAAGGTGAGATTTGTGATTGGTGAACGAAATGAATAGCAAAATAAAAATACATTGACTCGATGTTCAATTGATTTTGGCCACCGCCTCGCTCTGGCACCAGTATGACAGTGGTGACGTCACAGTGACGTCACACCAGGGATTATTTACTACCACAGATACAGCATTGTGTCCCTCTCGCCAACACCCCCCCCCCCTTCTCGGGGTAAACAGTGTACCAATTTATACCTCTCTAATGACACTGGGTCATTAATAACCCTAACTTTATGCAGGATGTCTTGTCATTTTCCCACAGTACTCCTTGACAAAGCTAAACAGCAGTAACTGCTTACTTTACAAGTAAGCAGTTACTGCTGTTTGGCTTTGCACCATCGAGTACTCGGTACTGACGGCAGTACTCGCCCACCGGGGTTACGTTCTAACCCGTAATTAATATCATGCCTTGTCTGCGTGACAAATTTGACACCACATGCATATTTTGGTGCGAATGTCACTGTGGATGGGAAAAGTAGTGGATTGAATGATGTGAAACCACAAAAAATATCTATGGGTTTTAATTTATGTGTGGTACGATACAGTGAACGTTTTGTTTATTCATTTCAGTTTTTGCTCTTTGTGGAATATATCACAAATATTTGTTTTTACTTGAGCTCATAAACACATTATATACCAAACTATTATGTTTCGGCAATACTAATTATTATTGTCAATCGATGGTACATGTACATACGATACTCTGGCTGCCACATGTTGAATATATCAAATGAATGGCCTAGAAGTGAAATGAAATGAATGGGAGTTTATGCCACCTATGTGCACATGTAGGCTAATCTAGGTCCAGGAGAACATCATGAGGATGGTTAAATGAATGAGATGACACTGCCCTTCAGACACAGAATTCGAAATTCGAACCCTGGTGGTCTGAAGTCGAGCACGCTACCTCTCAGTCACGAAGGCTCCCCACAATATTGATTTTTTTACGAGTGAGCAGGGGGGAAATATTTGTGTCTTTGAAGCTTGAATGCCAAAGCGGGGTTCGAGCCCGCGATCTCCGACTTTTTAAGCAGGCAGCTTTAACCACTGCACCATGGGCCCCTGCCCTAAGAGTGACCTAGAAGTCATCCCGACAGGAGCAGATGGAAACTAGCCTGCGGCGTCTACGACGCTGGGCCAATATCAGCCCAACATTGGGCCAGTCGTGGTTGCTGGCTGCCTACAATCACATGATGCCTAGAAGTAGGCTATAGCCATAGGTCTTGTAGGATGCCGAGAAGTAGGTTAAAGCCATAGGTATCTCAGCTCTCTCACATTATGCCTAGAAGTAGGTTATAGCCATATGTATCTCAGCTACCTCACAGAATGCCTAGAAGTAGGTTATAGCCATATGTATCTCAGCTACCTCACAGAATGCCTAGAAGTAGGTTATAGCCATATGTATCTCAGCAGACACCCAATGGTTGGTTGGTCCATCGTCGTAGACGGTGGTCCAACATTGGCTTACTACCGGGTTACCGTCTTGTGTTTGCTAGGATGGTTTGTCAATCCCTCTATACCACAAAACGAGATCAATGGCGATCTAATCTTTAGGGGTTTTTGTCAAGTTAAAAAAATTCAAAAATCAGATAAGTGGGTGGGTGGGTGTGGTCCAGCCAATCCGAGTTTTTCTCGGATATTTTTATTTTTTTTTACTTGACAAGACCCCTTAAAACGTGTAATTATTTAAAGGGACCCCTTTGGGATGAGACATTTTCAATGTTGTCAATTTTGACAATTTAATTTATATGAAGCTATATAGCCTACTGATCTTAACTGAAAAAGAGTGAAATAGCTGTATTTCCGGGTCGTATATTGCCATGTAAACAAAACAAGTCAGCAATATTCAGCACTTTACATCACATATTCCCACGCCTTGGACGGTAAGATCAGAGCAGTCGCCGCTAATTGGTGTCTTATAGTCAGGACACGGGAGGACACACCTGCAGCACTGATTGTCTACCCAACGCTGGGCCGATGTCATCAGCATGTGGCCCAATGCTGTGAAAACATTCAATCGTCCTTCAGGTATACTTCAGGTATACTGTTTGGGTTACTTCTGGTTTCATAGAAATGTTGATTAAAAATATTTGTAAAAATATAAAAATTCTGAAAAAAATAAAAACATGATCCGTGGGATACACTACTTCAGTACGGAATGAAAAACGAATATTGATGTCATCCCAAGGAGCTGCTTTAATTGGATGTCAGTTAAGCAATTTGGGTTGAAACCTAAAATGTTCATTAATTTCAATTTCTGCTAATTCAGTTGTAACAAATCAAAAAAAAACTTTTAAAGACCACAAAATTACTGGGTAGTTGTGCAGACAGTGAGCGGGTCAAGTGCTTTACTGATGCTTTTTTGACAAGGTGCAATCAAAAGATTGTTTACAATTTTATGCTATAAATTCGGCAGTCACATCCACCTGCCTTGAATCGTTATCTGGACATTTTAAAATTACCATTTTTAATCAATACTATCGTATTACAAAATACTTGATGTTTAATTAGTGTGTGGAGTATCGATTGCTTAATTATATCCCTGGATACCAATATGTCTCACTAATCATGAGTTATAATAATTCTCCCTAGTTAAAGGGTGGTTAATGTGCGTCGGTCCTGTCATCTGATTTGTCATGGAACTGTTAATTAAATATGCTAAAGATCAATTAGTAAAGTTCAAAACACACGAACGCGACGTCGCTTTGCTTCATCAAACATAATATTTGATCATTGCCAAACCATACCAGCGCGACGGCGAGCGCGATAAGCAGCGCGATGCATTTCAAAACTATTACATTTTTGTCGCGCGTCGCGCCGGTTTTCGCGCCGGTTTTTGTTGCACTACCACAATCTGACCTTGCAACATAGGTAAACGCCGCACATTTCCCTTTGGTCGTCACGTTTGTGCCATTACTGGCGTGAACATATGTATATATTTTTTTAGCCAGCTCTAGGGTAGTGGTTAGCACCGCTGCCTTTCACGTCAGAGATCGGGGTTCGGTTCCCGGTCTCGGCGGTTTGAAAGAAACAAAAAGTGTTTCTTCCCCATCCACGTGTGAAAGTCAGTATTGTGGGGAGCCTCCGTGACCGAGAGGTAGCGTGCTCGGCCTCAGACCGCCAGGGCTCGAATTTCGAATCCTGTGTCTGGAGGGCAGTGTCATCTCAATCATCTCACCATCCTCAGGAGGTTCTCCTGGCCCAGTTTAGCCTATATGTGCACAAAGGTGGCCTAAAGCCCGATTCATTTCATTTCATTTTCATGATGTGCATAATGTTACATAAACAAGTAAAGTTTTGTTTTCTTCATTTTTGTATATTAACCCTTTCAGGCCTGGATTGAGCATTGGATTTAGCATTGCAATCTATATAAACTACTAGCCGTGTATTGTTAACCCTTTGATTGCTAAGTGGTTAGTTTAAATTTTCACCCATGCACTTGAACCTGATCTGTCCAGTTGAGCCAAATTTTACATTTATGAAATACATTTCGCATTCATTGGTTCAATATCTCGTGTTTGCTGCCATTGATAACACCCCAGAGAATGATGGGGTGGCGCAATGTTTGATTAATGCTGGTCCAGCGTGAGCCAACGGTGGGCCAACATGACAACGACATTGAGTTAGTTCGTCTTATTTTCGAATTATTTAAAATTAATTATTTATAAGAGGTAGATCTAACATATCTTACTATTCGCTTGATGATTTAAATTGTTGTAATTTCCACTTTCACTTGTTGTCTTGCTAAGCAATTATTTTTTCATAATATAACCAATAGACAAATGCATATTTAACCCTTGTGTTATTGGGACCTATTTATATGTAAGGTTTGAAACAAATATCAAATTAAATTAAATGTCCCCGAAACTGATAAAATAGATTGTGAAAGATACACAATTAATCAAATAATTTAATTGAGGGAGGTATTTGAAGGTTCATAAATATGTATATTTCGTCGCCTCGGAGCTAAAGGATCCTATCTGCCACTCTGACGAGTGTCAGATAGGATCCTTTAGCTCCGAGGCGACGATTTGAAGCTGGAAATTGCGTTAGCACTTCCAGCTTCAAATGAATGAAAAATAGAAACGAGCACATTAGCAGCTGTATGGTTCATACAGACCTATAGTTTGACTGATCTTGGCAGACGCAGTGAGAACATGCAGTGGCAATTTGGTCAGAGATTAACATTTTGGAAAGTGAAAATGATTATATTTCTGGAAAGACGACAAAAGTGATTATAGGCACTAAGGCTGTAAGAATGGAAATAGAACCTTATATAATTATAATGTACCGTATATGAGGTAATGGTGAGAATTATGAGCAGCAGTAGGTGTCATGATTATAATAACCCTTTAACCGCCAAATTATTTAATTGGAATTTTCACCCACTTGAAGTTGTGTCTCTTCAAGTGGCTGAAAATTATTTGGATTTGACAAATCGGAAGTCATCTATAGAAACATTTTGCTAATTGATGTCAGGTTTTATGTTTAACATGTTCAAAATATGATAGTTAATATTAAAATAAACAATAAAGAATAATGAAAAATCGGGACCTGTGGTTAGGACGTACATGTAGTGCTAGCAGAGCCGGGGCGCAAATTATACCAGAATGCAATCATTGTTTTACTGGGCTCTCATTCACTTACATTAAACATGTTAGTCCTTCCAACGCTAACATCGACTTTAACGTCAGAATCTGACGTTATATGCACATGTACTGCAAGAATTAAATACCACATCCTCATAAGATAATATCCAAAGAAACAGCTGATAGTAACCGTTTTTTATCCATGGCATTTATCAGCATTAATTAGCGAGAAGGGCAATGCTTAGGTCTCGAAGCAAGCAGACATCAATCAATCAATCAATCAATCAATCAATCAATCAATCAATCAATCAATCAATCAATCAATCAATCAGTCAATCAATCAGTCAATCAGTCAATCAATCAATCAATCAATCAATCAATCAATCAATCAATCAATCAATCAATCAATCAATCAATCAATCAATCAATCAATCAATCAATCAATCAATCAATCAATCAATCAATCAATCAATCAATCAATCAATCAATCAATCAATCAATCGATCGATCGATCGATCGATCGATCGATCAATCAATCAATCAATCAATCAATCAATCAATCAATCAAATAACTGCTCCCTACTCAAATGATTTTGTGTAGCATAAAAATTCCACGGCCAGTTCAAATGTTGAATAACATGTTGCTTCAGACCGCGTAAAGTATTCCACATCTGAACAATTTGCAGCGAAACGCTCTGCCCCTTGACAGAATCTTAGACTTAGGAGTATTACAATGTAGCTCTGCCTATCTCAGCAAACTAAATACATTTACTCAATGTTGGCCCGCCGTCTTCAGCGTTGGTCAAACATTTATCCAGCATTGTATCAACATGTCGTACCTGCTTGGATAGTACTGTACACTGTAAAGAGACATTGTCTTTCGTAAAGAGCAGTCTCTCAATCATTCACTAAAAACGGCATTCATCAAATTAAGAATTATTGTTTTGAAAGCTGACTTACATTGATGTGACCTTTCATAAAGGTATTACAAATCACTTCGTGGGAACCCTTTCTGCATGGGCTGACACCGAGGCAGCACAGCCTGAATACAACAATATTATTATTAACCCTTTCAGCGCGGGGACAAACGTCAGAATCTGATGTTTATAGACGATTCTAACGTCAAAAGTCGATCCCACACTGGAATAATTAACAAAATTATAATGGCCGTAGCTACGTAACATAGAGATGGGTATTCAAATGAAGCGGAAAGAGCTCATTAAGACATTCGTGATGATTTCAAATTGAAAAAGCCCTTCGGCCTCTCGGTCTATATAACAATATTCCAGCGCTGTAAGCATTAATTTATCACTAGCGAGCTACTCAACACACTGTTCAACCTTTTCACTACCATACATGACGGAAATTTCCGTCGTCATTCGTCAATGAACGTAACCATAAAATGACACAAATTTTCGTCAAATATATACTACATTTATGTATTTTTCGTCATTTGAAGCTGGAAATTGCGTTAGCAATTCCAGCTTCAAATGACGAAAAATAGAACTCCTACAC
>CAXHKU010000944.1:7500-68250 GCA_964017125.1 Flabesymbios commensalis | reverse complement strand
CAAAATGTTGCGATTGAAAAGTCTCAAAATACACTTTCACATTTTATGTTATACTCCATGTTCCATGACTATTCAAAATATAATTTATACAATTTTAATTTTTAAATACTGTTTTAGCTATATACATGTGCAAATGAAATGAATGGGGTTTTAGGCCACCTTTGTGCACATATAGGCTAAACCGGTCCAGTATATATACATGCTCAAACTCCAGAAAGTGGATTATTGGCGGCTGGTGACTACAAAAAAACAGTGACCATTCACATGCTAGGGACGCGTATGTGCAAAACCCGCAGCGAATAGTTCTGTTTTTACATTATGTTTAATTTATACAGAAAAATGTTATGAAACGAGTAGTAAAATACAAGTATACTAGCAGTTTTGAAACTCGCGCTGGTATGTTGTACCAATGATCAAATAGTGCGTTTGAAAAACCGACGCGACGTCGCGCGGGCAATGGCGTTGGTGTGTTTTACTCTTTAGTTTGACATCTCAATATGACTAATTAGTACAGTGGATAGTGTAATTCTAATGAATTCAAATGATATATCTTGACAACAAACAAAACAAAAAGCATTCTAGATCTCCTGAGGCTGGTTGTTTACCATTTTCTCAGACAAAGGTTATAAGTGACCTTTTCAAGGTTATTTAAAGGTCAAGTTCAAACTATACGGTTTTGACTTTTTGTTTCGAGATATGCCAAATATAGGGAATTTAGCTCCATTGTATTTTGTAATGCACCATTTAAATTAGATTAATGGTCATTAATGGTCATTAACCTTTTTTAATGCAAGAGAACCACGTTGGCGTAAATATCAGCTGCTGCGTCCCTTGTGCAAATTTGGGCTAAAATTGAAAGTAAATTTTAATGACGTCATAATAGTGCTGCGGTATAAATAATTGTAGCAAAGCTGCCGGGATGTACCTTCTCGGATGGCGGGTCACATATTGTAATTCCTAATGTTGAAAATAAACTGATTCTCATAATTTTACATTCTTGAGTTAGGTTTTATGGTGCACGAAATGTATAAAATCTGCTCCAGTAATGAGAAAGATAATTAATTTCTGTCATAGAATTAAATGTTGTCTGGCATAAATTTGACTTGGCCCTCAGAAAGGCTTGAGTGCATTCACACACAAGGCAGGGGACCAGGGATACCAGGACGCACCTAGTTGAATATGTGACCCGATATGGCAAAATGAGATTAATTTCACATATTTCAATTTTTTTTTTAATACGTTTTTTTTATATGATTATTTTCGAATTCTCAAATGTGTGACACAGACATAGATGTGCATGGTGAAAATATTAAAAAAATATATATATCTTATTTGAATTTTAATCTTATTTTCTACAATGATGTGATATTTGTCTGATTTTCCTGTTACAACCGCAAACAAATTGAACTATACATTTATTATTAAAAAATGGGGCTGATCTTGATATTTTGTATACAGTTAATTTTAATCAAACTGTGTGTTATTTTAAAAAAGTGTACAAATTGCCTTTTTGAATAAAATCACATAATTTTAGACTTCATATTTCTCCTAGTTGTAGAGTCTTATTTTCAAAGCTTAACACGCTACAGAGCTGTGTTATATACCATTTTAAAAGTGATTTTATGTGGATCCAGGATCTGTTAATATCTCCAATGTTTCAATCTGCCATTTAACACTCATTTTGCCAGATCTGATTACATCTTTGTCAATAATGAATTATTCATGCTCATAAATGAAAACCAATAATGTTAATTTACAATATTGTATCATTTTGCCAAAGGAACATCTGAGGGAATGTTCTCATATTGAAGTTTAGGCATAATGTAGCCTGACCTTTGAGCCAACATTTGAAATATCATTTCGCTTCTCAAACAGCCTTGAAAAAAAAGAATTTCGGTAAAATATAGGGGTTTCGGGTAGGGTCAAGCTCTGACGATTTTCACAAATTTTCCCCGGGAGATTTCCCTAAGATTTTTTTTCTGTCCTGAAATGAAAACAGAAACACAACCTTGTATTGTAATTTGTTTAAATTAACCCCTTAAATTACTCCCCTTTATCCTCGTAAAATGCCTGGACTATTGTGGACCTCTTTCAGAGTGGTGTGTTATCCTTAGAGTGTTTCTTTACCATCAAAACAATGTCTGAGGACCACAATATTATTAATATGACATTACTTTCAGCTATCAAACGAGGTATTTGACTACTTTTCTTGACCTGGGCCTTATACTAATGTCAGACACAGCATATAGATCTGTAGTATTTGCTATGTATTTGTAGTATTTGATACCTGCTCGAAGCAACCACGAGGGATGATATCTACTAAGTTTTCTAAAATATATGACCCACTAAAGATTTATTAGCATACATCTTGTACATGTTTAACATCTAAGATATATGTTATGAAATGTCTTTTCAACGTTTGGTATGGTTGGCTATATGCTTCATACATCTTGTACATGTTTAACATTTAAGATATATGTTATGAAATGTCTTTTTAACGTTAGGTATGGTTGGCTATATGCTTCATACATCTTGTACATGTTTAACATTTAAGATATATGTTATGAAATGTCTTTTTAACGTTAGGTATGGTTGGCTATATGCTTCATACATCTTGTACATGTTTAACATTTAAGATATATGTTATGAAATGTCTTTTTAACGTTTGGTATGGTTGGCTATATGCTTCATACATCTTGTACATGTTTAACATTTAAGATATATGTTATGAAATGTCTTTTTAACGTTTGGTATGGTTGGCTATATGCTTCATACATCTTGTACATGTTTAACATTTAAGATATATGTTATGAAATGTCTTTTTAATGTTTGGTATGGTTGGCTATATGCTTCCAAAATCATGTGGTTCGGGGTAACATTCTCAGCAAACGCAAAACGTGTGTACACTATTTATACAATGCCAGCCCAACGTCTTCGACGTTGGTCCAACATTGCGTAAATGTTATACAAATGTTGTGTTTGCTAGACTACATTCGACAGGTCATAGTAAAAAAGGAGTGTGAATCAGGGCGCTACTCCATGATTGGAAACCAGGATGATACGTCCCAATATGACATATGACTGAAAACCGAGATCTAGATTACCTTACTCTTACTGAAAAGGGTTCTTAGAGGTCAATTCTCTCATAGACAATCAATCACATCAGCTCAGCCGTCACGCAGACATGCTTGACTAGTCGGGCCCCACCACTGCTGACAGAGCTGAGCCAGATGCCTGCCATTAACCCCAAACCAGTGCCTGATCTTTCAGGGACCACACGAAGATTAGCCAGCATAATCAATCACTACGTACAATACTAATTTGAACAGGTACGGTACCATCTAGTACTACAAACAACATGTCCTTGTCATTGATGAGGAGATACAGACATGAAACCCTGTGTAAATACCTGCATTCTGATGGCAGCTGATGGCTGAGCCATATCATATTTTTCACATGAAAAGCTGGAGGGAGTGATATCATTTGAGTATTCAATTACTGTCATACTTTCGGCATAACATAACCACTGATAACATGATGATGTTCTTGTGAATTATCCATGGACAACAATGGGTTTTTTCACTTTGAAATCATCACTTAGTCCTAGCTAGCTCTCGCTGTTTCATTTGAATACCTATGTTATGGGTCTACTAGTGAGCCAGCCAACATATGATATGATTTCAACATAATGGCAAATGTTTGTTACAAGCAAACCAAGAACACAGACATGTGGTTTACTAACCAGGAAATCATGTCTAACCTGCTGACATCAAAATGGCCGCCAACTGGAGCTATTATATGATGTAAATTGGTATAACTTTGTCAATATTTATCGTATTCTAATGATTTTGGTGTGTAATTTAATATGTTTGTTGCCAAGGAACACGATAATAACAATTAAACACATCATAGTGTTACTTTTTGTTTATTAAGATCGTTTATTTTGATGTTAGTAGGCTTGGTAAGACCTCAAAATATGTCAAAAACTATACATGTTTCCTTTGGCATATAAGTTGTTTATACTCTTCTACAACTTTCATGATAATACCACAAGCTGTGTATTGTGTCCTCATTTTCATAAATCTAACATGGCCGCCAAACTATGTACGTAGTTATCTTTTATCATACGCCGTACTCTAAAGGGTATATTTTCAGCATATTTTGACAGTCATATTGGATTTATGCAATTTAGTGCAAAATAAGGCAGCTTCAGCTTGTTTTCTCATCATAACAGATTCAGAAGAGTCTAAACAACGTATATACCAAGGAAAACATTTGTACTAAAAATTGCAGCTTTGAGGTCTTAGCAAGCCTGCTAATAGTCCGGTCACTGGTCAAAATAGGAAAAGATCCACCACTAAAGTTTTTATTTTTTTATCAATCAACTCATAATCATCAATAGAAAAACATAATAAAAATCCCCTAAGCCTAGTTAGTGGAATAACTCTTAGTTTGCATAAATCCAAAATATAGTACATTTGGACAACAGTATGTATGCATGATCTCTCAACAAAAAAGCTAGGAACAAGTGTTGCTGTGTTGTTTATACATGGATAATCCATTTCTGAAAATGTTATGATGATGCAAGGTCATAATCAGGGTCAAAAGTCAATTCTAATGTCAAATATTCCGACAATTCCGACATGTAATTTTCAATGTCAAACGATCAACTGTGCATCAAAATATATGATTTTTACCAAACAAATTCGAACAGATGCAATACACGTACTTCTTTTGCTTTGCTTATGACAGAATAAGCCATTTCTTATTATTCAAGATGATAATAAAGATCAATTTTAATGTGGTTAAAAAGATGCTTTATATGACTAAGATTACTTTTAAAGTGACCAAGATCAATTGTATTTCGCTAAAATGTCTTTTTATGTGGTCAACATGACTTTTTATGTTGCTAAAAAAAAAATGTATATTACCAAGATGACTTTTTATATCGTAAAGATGATTTTTTGTAGTTAAGATGACTTTTTATGTCGCCAAAATGACTTTTTATGTGGCTAAGATTAATTTTAATGTGGCCAAAATGATTTTTTCTGGTTAAGATCACTCATGATTTGGCCCGGTTGCATTTTTTTGTGGGCAAGATATTTTGTTTGTGGCCAATATCACTTTTTATCTGGTTAAAATGGCTTTTTTGTGTGGCTAAGATGACTTTTTATGTAGCTAAGATCACGTTCTATGTGGTTAGGATGAATTGTATTTGGTAAGGTTGACTTTTCCCATGCCCAGTGTAATTTATATGTGGCCAATATCAATTTTTATGTGGCCACGACGTGTTATTATGTCGTTAAGATAACTATATAAATGGGCAAGATCTCTTTTCATGTGGCTAAGATGACATTTTATGTACCCATGATAACTGTTTTTTTTTTGGGCCAAGACGTCACCAAAATGACTTTTTTTGTGTTGCCAAGATCTCTTTATGTGGCCAGATGACATATTCTGTGACCAAGATTGTGTGGTTCAGATTTTTGTTATGTGACCAGGATCACTTTTTATGCGGCCATGATATTTTATGTTGTTTACATGGCTTGTTAATGATGTGAATTTTTTTTTTTTTGGGGGGGGGGGGGCAATATATTTTTTATGTAGCCAGATGACGTTTTATGCGACAAAGATAGTATTTCACGTGGTCAGAAGACTTTTACGTGGCCAAGATCTCTTTTTATGCGGCCAAGATGACGTTTCATAAGGCAAACATATTTGTATGTGGCCAGGTGGGGTTTTATGTCACCAAGATGACTTTTTACGTGGTGCAGATGATTTTTTTAATTTCCTAAATCTCAATATTCGCTAGCGGCCATCTCGGACGCCATCTTGAACAACTAAAAATGAGCTTTGATCTTGCAGATGACCTACAACCACCAAACTAATATCTCAAAAAAAAAATCCAGACAAAAAATAATTAAAAGAGATGTATTACACTTGTTTCTAATTATATTTGTTAAAATACATTTTGTTTTTAATTTTGCTCTTGGAATCGACCATGTGACCTAGCGATGCCCTTGAATCATAATAATATCAACATCAATAAATTGTCGAAAGAACAGTCGAAAGAACACCAAAAGAGGTATAACACTCGCCCCTAGCTTTATTTGTTGAAAAATGGTGAATAAAAACTGTGATCCACAAACGGAGTGGCGGCCATTTTGAATTCATCTAAATTAGGTGTCTATCCACTAATTGGGTTTTAGGGGATTTCGAATATGCTTTTAACCTTATCATTCTGGATCAATTTGTGAAAAAAATACAACTTTTGCAATTTGTGGTGGGTTAGGATATTTTTGTCCATAAAATGACTGGAAGTCCTATACCATCATAATGACGATTTAATAAATAACAACTACCACTATCATGTTTTAATTGTAATAATCGTGTTAATGTTCCTTTACCACGAAAACATTATATTACACGACAAAATCATTAGAATAGGATACATGTTCGAAAAGTAATAGTGACAGTGACAGTTGGTGGCCATTTTGTTTTTGCTAATTTAGACACTTTCGGCTCGAAAAACATGATGTCAGCAGGCTAGACGTCATTCCTGAGTTAGTAAACCACATGCATGTGTTGTTGGTTTGCTTGTAACAAACAAATGCCATCTATAAAAAAAATCATTCTTTTGATAATATGTCACATCTTAGCTGGCTGACTATACGTCCATTAGAAAAAAATACGCTTATAGTGCAGGCATCGATTTTAGACGTTAGAATACCGATTCTGACGTCTAAAGTCGATCTGGACGTCAGATCCTACATATGATCCCTGCGCTCTAAGGGTTAACGTTAGGCATGGTTGGTCATGTCATGCCTCACATGTGGTTCTGGGTTGACGCATCTTCCCCCGCAAAGCTCGCTACTCCTGACGGCCTCGCTGTGCCAAGACTTGCTGCCGGGAAGATGGGTTGACGTTACATTCGACAGATGCCTGACAATCACAAATCTTTGCCTGATCTTTACATGGACCACCCGAACATAAACCTAATATTTGTAATAAAAGAATATATCCAATCATACTGAAAAAATAGAATCACTATTATTATTTAGTAATTAAATAATCCACAATATCAACATTTTCATTATGATCATTATAGTCTACTTCAATCTGACCCAACCAAGATCATAACATGTTTAGATTAATTGTAGTGCTTTATGATAAATGAAAACGACAAAGACGTCAGCTTCTAAAGTCGGTCCCCGCGCTGGAAGGGTTAATGACTCTTACAGCGTCAAGTCGTACATTTCATAAATCATTTTGAGCAATGCTGTCTATTCATTGGTTCACTATTGGAAGACTGACTACGGTTTAATCCGGAAGCACGAGGGGGCTTGTACCACAATATACCAAAGGAATAAATATTTTTTATTTTAAAAATACAAAGGCAACAATATTAAACATGGCGACGAAGTGACATATTGCTATCAACAAAAAAAATCGATGACCTTAGTTTATTTAAAAACTAAAAAATAAATTTTGAAAAAGATTATTTCCGATTTTTACTAATTTACGTATTCGGATGCACTAATGTCTAATTATGCGGTAAAAAATATGCCTTACTATTATCGTTGTCACCAAAATAATATTTGCATTTGTATCCGCAGTTAAAAAAAACATAATAAAAACAGCACTGTAACTGAAATACGCCAACATATATACTTAAAATCAATCAATGTTCAGATTCCAATAGTAGCCATCTGAAAGTGATTTTCTCCATACCATCAACCTGGATATCGTTATATATATACCAAACACTAAACTATATCCATGAGAATAAATGTTCGCCCATCCGTTGATTGAAGAACTAACGTTTATTATGTCATTTAATTCATTTGTTCAAGGTTTTGCCATGTTGAATAAGATGAAGTTCAAAGGGGAAGCTGCTTCCGCTTTTTTATCATGTGTAGAATGTTCACAATTTCCAAACACAGGACGTACATCAGTCAGCAGAGCATATTCACGTCCGTAATTTTTACGGAAAGCAAGGTAAGAAAGCAAATGAGCAAGGACACCAGTTCAGGACACATGTGTATGAGAACCTCCCATCTTCCCTTGGCCAGTCTCACGCGAGTGCTTACCGCAGGAGCCTGGCCGTATCGACTACTACAATCAGTTATTCTGCCTATGTGTTCATCTTGGGTGTGTGTCTGAGATTCAAACCTCATTGGATGTTTCAGAATTATAAATAGGTTATAAAAGGTCGCGATGAATTGACTTCTTGTTCATCTCTCATGCACAGCTACCTGTTTTCGTTGCTAGATGTATTATATAGACAAGTTGGGAATCTCTCATTTTTGACAGTGAGGTGTACCGTATTTCGTTATGGCGCGGCCAGTAATCATATAGTGGCCGCCATTCAGGGAGCTGGGAACACAATGCCATCAGCGTGAGATTCCGAGCTTATATATATCTATCTGATCTATCATACCCTTGATCATACCAACGGAAACAAGCAAGCTATGCTCTCAGCAAACTGTCAAGCGCTTCCGGATTGGCCGGTCTTGAGAGGCGCAACATTCAAGGTATCTGGCTATTTAAAATAGTTGGACGCTATGCTCGATAAAGCAAGGTATCGCACTGCCTGCTTGTGGGTAAGATAACTTGTTGTGGAAGATGTGACCTCCATGCGAAATATTTATTGTACAACTTGTTGTTTTTGTCCAGCTCTAAGAGGTAATTTGACTGAAAACCTTGTACACTTTCTCCCTACACTGTTTGGCATTTCCACCCTATTTTTATAACTTTTTTGTTTTATAAGAATTATAATTTATAAAATTAGTTATCTAGGGGTCTAATCATTGAAAGTAAAGATTAATGACGTGCATAAAAAAAATCCTCAACGCAAGCGATCACAAACGGTCGTAAACGGTCACGAATGGTTGCAAACGGTTGCAAATCGTCGCAACTATTCGCAAACGGTCGCAAATGGTTGCAGATGATCACAAACGGTCTCAAATAGTCGCAAATGTTCTTAAATAGTCAAAAACGGTCATAATTGGTCACAAACGGTCGCAAACAGTCGCAAATGGTCTCAAATAGTCAGAAACGGTCATAATTAGTCACAAATGGTTGCACATGGTCGCAAATGGTCGCAAACGGTCAAAACTGATCGCAAATGGTCGCAAACATTCGAAAATGGTGGCAAACTTTAGCAATTGGTCACAAACGATCGCAAATGGTCGAAGCGGTCGCAAATGGTCGCAAATAGTCGCAAACGGTCGCCAACGGTCACATATGGTCGAAACGGTCGCAGATGGCCGCAATTAATCGTAATTGGTCGCAAACAGTCGCAAATGGTCGTAAATGGTCGCAAATGAACAAAACAGTCGCAAGCGGTCGTAAGCGGTCGCAAATGGCTGAAAATGGTCGAAACAATCGCAAATAGCCGCAAATGGTCGCAAATGGCCGCAAATGATCGCAAACAGTCGTAAAAAAATTAAAACGTACGTCGATCCAAGCTTTATAACTGTTACTTGTCACATGCAGTTGTCTCTAGTTTATAAGTTGTGATTACGTTTTTTATATATGGTATGAGACTATACTAGATTAGTTAATATCATTAGTTTTTTTGGTATTTAGAGAGTCAATGTCAATATAGAGAGTCAATGTCAATAGTTTGTGATGGCGTCACGTCCTGTGAGTCAGTGTATAAATAGCAGCTCCTCACTGCTGCTAGTGGTGGCCGGCTCCCCACATCTCTACCGCGAAGAACTAAAGCTCAGCTCTCCCTCTTTCGAGGTGAAGACGCCAGCTAATAGGTCGGACAATTCTGACATCTCTCCAAGCGAAGACACCAGCTAGGGTTTGCAGTGAGGAATTATAGGGAAATGAAGAATTAGGGAGTTGTCTATAAAGTCATGTCATGACGTGATGCTATGAAAGTGATGTTTATATTCCCTGTGTGAAGATGCAGGCATATTGCTTGTTTATGAAGATAAAAGCGTAGTGCTTGTTTATGAGGATACCTACTAGTCCGTGGCCAATAATAAGCATTTAGTGTCCGCTTTTTGTTGACCTGGTACATATTTCGTTCTTCTATGTCGAAATGTGAAAAGTGATTCCCAGACAGTGGATGGAATCACTGCATAGAAGTTTATATTTATGGTTTTCTTGAACGGGGCATGCAGATTAAACCCTGTAGTATTTTAAGGTTGGTGTGTGACGTGACTATTTACGTACATGTATGATGCCATTCATCTTATCGGATGTGTGATGCCAGCGATATTTTCATTTTGGTTACTTTGAGGTCTTCACCACTAAATGTTTACGATTCATTTAAATTGGCAGTTTAAAGTGAGGTGGTATTTAATATTAGGCATATTTATTGCCGCGTTTGACATTAGTACATGTATGATGCCATTCATCTTATCGAATGTGTGATGCCAGCGATATTTTCATTCGGTTACTTTGAGGTCTTCACCACTAAATGTTTACGATTCATTTAAATTGGCAGTTTGAAGTGAGGTGGTATTTAATATTAGGCATATTTATTACCGCGTTTGACATAAGTACATGTATGATGCCATTCATCAGTATCTGCTTACTTGTAAAGTAATCAGGCACTGCCTTTTGGTTTTGTACGTCCACACGGTTATATCTATGTCTATGTACTTTACATCAGTGTTGTTCAGCTGGTAGTAAGTTGTGGTTATATCCGCCATTATTATGATTATATAACACACTGTATATGTTTTTTAATGTAGGCCTACCTAGTAAACCGATGCCCCAGCACAGAAGAGGATATGATATATCAGACTTCACTCACCAACACTGGGACAGCCAAGTAATTTGGTAATAACAGATAGTTTCATTTGATACATCATTGTGTTTACCCTTCTAGTTTAGTTTCGGTGTATTAGAGCAATACACCAGAACTAAACTAGAAGGGTCTAGTGTTTTAAAACAAAAAACTGGAGATGTCTCCCCTCCAGCAGCATAACCATACAAGTTGATAGTAAGGATGACAGGCCATTTTTTTTATTTTAGAGCTAGAGACCTGAAATTTTCTTCACATAAGGTGCATTATATTCATGACTGAATAAAAAAAAAGTATACAAAAATTCAAATTATTGACAAAGTTATGATACATTATGTATAGCACCCGTCTGAATTTCGAAAATAAAAAAAGAGAGAAAAAACGCCAAAAATGGCATATGAAATCTATTCCAATTTTTTTAATATTTCTAACAGTCGAAATAATTTAATTTTTTCCCACATGCTCAGCAGAGCATACTAATTATTATTATTTAAACAAATTGAAGAAAAAAATTTCTAAGCAGTCCTTATTTTACTTTTTATTACATTGTATATGGTGAATTTGGGAGAAATTCGCTAAATATACCCCGGTAGTCAATTACAATATTATATATTATATTCCAATATCCGATTAAATAAATTTTCCACCATTATTGCATAATTTGTTTTGTATAATTATATTAGTGATTCACTTTCCTAGTAAAAAAATGTGCCTATAAAGCCAGTTATAGGAGGGTACGTTTGTCAAAATTGTCCCAAAAAGGTAAACTGGGAAACAAATTCACCCATTACCGAAAATTGTATTTTGCATAACATCTCGGCCGATATTACAGATATCTTCACATATGAGGTTTCTATACCTAGGTTTTGATGGTCAAATATATTTTTAATGCTAGTTATAGATTCATCAGATAACTTCAATATACAAATTAGAAGGTGGAATAAGCGTGAACATTGACTAAAATTCCCAATAGCAAAAGTAGACTTTTTGTCAAAACAGTTATTACCTGAAATGAATCTACATGATTCAGTTATATCAAAAGATACTTGCTAAAACATGGACAAATTGGCACAAAAAAGGTAAACGTTGCATACAAATTGCAGTGTGTAAGCTGGCATCAACCACATTAATGCTCAGAAAACACACAGACATTTTGCTTCGTGTTCCGATACCTATTTGAAGCAATTGATTGTGCGAGCACACACTTCAGGCAGCAGTCACCAAGCTCAGTATTCTAATTGAAATGAATAAGATGAATATATTGGACAACAATACCAGCCGGGTGTCGTTCAAAATTATATTATTATCTTACATATTTCACTGTATTATAAGATGTGCTACTTGTAACACGGTATAATGGAATCAGATCCACTAAACGGCAGCTACGACTGAAAATGGTAAATGTTTGACAACTAAAAAGGTGCAAATATCTGTACTATTGACAAAGATATGATACAAAATAGATTTTTCAGTAATGGCGAAACATTTTGTCCCATGCAGTTGACCCTTTTTGGACAATTTTGACAAAGGTATCCTCCTACAACTGGCTGTAAAATATTATTTGACCATCAAAACCCAGGTATAGACATGTGCATACATCTGTAATATTGGCCGATATAAATGATATATAATTTTCGGTATATTATTTTCGGTGATGACGGAACATTTTGCCCCCGTTTACACTTTTCGGATCATTGTGACAAAGGCACTCCCTCTGTAACCATGTGAACATATACCCGGCATGACCGTGCCACCTAACTCCGCCGTAGTCCCGGTAACACTGACCGCCATTTATATCCACAGCTTGCTGTGGATATAAGTTACTCGCACCGCCTACAGAAAAACTCGGATATCATGAAATTGAAACGAATATTTCAAGGGCCTATGAAAACTTGGCTATTTTGTACAGGTGTAAACTGTTCAACTTTTTGAACTATTACATTTAAAAATGAAGGTCTCTGTGTCGGAGCATCGCGATATCATCAGGGTAGTGAACATACTGTACTATGCAGAAATTATATTTGTACTTTTTAATATTCAGGCACACATGCAATTGCATGTGTGACACAAAAATGTTCAGGACTGCAAAGATCAACAGAAGCCCAAATTACACAAAACCCTAATGTGCCTACTCAAAACATAATAAAACCGTAATTCTGTAGCCTACAACATTATTGGGCCAAAAACTAGAACATCAGTAATAAATTAAAAAAAACTGTCTTGAATTTTCTAAGTGTATTAGTACATTAATACATTCCAATACACATTTTTTATTACATGATTATTATCTGACAAATTACTCCAGTCATAATAATAATAATAATAATAATAATAATAATAATAATAATAATAATAATAATAATAATAATAATAATAATAATAATAATAATAATAATAATTAATAACAGAAATAATATTATTAATAGAAATAATAATAATAATAATAATAATAATAATAATAATAATAATAATAATAATAATAATAATAATAATAATAATAATAATAATAATAATAATAATAATAATAATAATAATAATAATAATAATAATATTAATAATAATAATAATAACAAGAGCACACTCGATAATAGCCCGCCGCCGAATTATGATAAAGAAAGTAAAGACGAATGTCATCACGTAAATAACAACCCAAGATATAAATGGTATGCTAAACCAGCCGCTTTTCAAGTTATCGCGCCCACAAGGTCAAATTATGGACGTAAAATAAATGTGAAAAATCGCAATAAGTCGACCATTTTGATTTTTTTACCGGCCATTATTGAGCTTGTCCAAGAACTGCTTATTAGTAACATGCATAACAAACTTGAAGAGGATACTTGTGAAAATGTTGGAAGTTATCGCGCCTACAAGGTCAAATTATTGACGTAAAATGAGAAAAATCGCAATAAATCGGCCATTTTGAATTTTTTCCCAGCCATTATTGAACTTGTCCAAGAACTACTTATTAGTAACATGCATAACAAATTTGAAGAGGATATGTGAAAAACTTTTCAAGTTATCGCGCCCACAAGGTCAAATTATTGACGTAAAATGAGAAAAATCACAATAAATCGGCCATTTTTTTTTTTTTTTCAGCCATTATTGAACTTGTACAAGAACTACTTATAAGTAAAATACATAACAAATTTGAAGAGAATATGTGAAAAACTTTTCAAGTTATCGCGCCAACAGGGTCAAATTATTGACGTAAAATGAGAAAAATCGCAATAAATCGGCCATTTTTTTTCTTTTTCGGCCATTATTGAACTTCTCCAAGAACTACTTATTAGTAATATGCAAAACCAATTTGAAGAGGATATGTGAAAAACTTTTCACAAGTTTTCGCGCCCACAAGGTCAAATTATTGAAGTAAAATGTGAAAAATCGCAATAAATCGGCCATTTTTTTTTCGGCCATTATTGAACTTGTCCAAGAACTACTTATTAGTAACATGCATAACCAATTTGAAGAGGATATGTGAAAAACTTTTCAACTTATCGCGCCCACAAGGTCAAATTATTGACGTAAAATGTGAAAAATCGCAATAAATCGGCCTTTTTTTTTCGGCCATTATTGAACTTGTCCGAGAACTGGTCATTAGTAACATGCATAACAAATTTGAAAAGGATATGTGAAAAACTTTTCAAGTTATCGCGCCCACAAGGTCAAATTATCGACGTAAAATGTGAAAAATCGCAATAAATCGGCCATTTTTTTTTCCGGCCATTATTGAGCTTGTCCGAGAACTGGTCATTAGTAACATGCATAACAAATTTGAAAAGGATAAGTGAAAAACTTTTCAAGTTATCGCGCCCACAAGGTCAAATTATTGACGTAAAAGGTGAAAAATCGCAATAAGTCGGCCATTTTGAATTTTTTTTCAGCCATTATTGAACTTGTCTGAGAAGTGGTCATTAGTAACATGCAAAACAAATTTGGGAAGGAAACATGAAAAACTTTTCAAGTTATCGCGCCCACAAGTAAAAGTTAACGCCGCCGCCGACGCCGGCGACGCCGAACTTCAATTGCAATAGCCCACCTTTTTTAATTAAAATTAAAAGGCGGGCTAATAATAATAATAATAATAATAATAATAATAATAATAATAATAATAATAATAATAATAATAATAATATTAATAATAATAATAATAATAATAATAATAGTGGTCGTCATCGTCGCCGTCATCATCATCATCATCATCATCATCATCATCATCATCATCATCATTATCATCATCATCATCATCATCATCATCATCATCATCATCATCATCACCATCACCATCACCATCATCACCACCACCACCTCCACCACCACCACCATCATCGTCATCATCATCATCATCATGATAATGATAATGATAATGATAATGATAATACTAATAATACTAATAATAATAATAATAATACTAATAATAATAATAATAATAATAATAATAATAATAATAATAATAATAATAATAATAATAATAATAATAATAATAATAATAATAATAATAATAATAATAATAATAATAATAATAATAATAATAATAATAATAATAATAATAATAATAATAGTTCATTGATCGTACTCTTGGTACATAACATATATACAAACAAATAAATAAATTTGAATATTATTCACAGCAAACAAAATGCAAAATGTCTTCAACGGGTGTGCTAATCAAAAAAAACTGTGCGAATGCTTATCACTTAAAATATTGGTAATGAATATCGCCTTCTGTTAATTGTCTAAGTTATCATGGTTATCCATGGCCCGATGATGAAAATGTACTACTTGCTTCACACACACAGTGAAATGTGAGGCACGTCTGACTTACCAATCTTATACATATAACACTGTTAGACAGAGATGACACACTACCCTTTGCTGCAAGTCGGCCACATAAAGACATTACATTATTTGTAATTGTATATGTACATTTGAAAAACTTTATGATACGTAAATGAATCTTACCATCCAGAGGCAAATCATAAATTATGCGGTGCAATAAACATGAGTGGGTACGATAAGCCAAACTAAACATTGTACGAATGGCTTTACGCCAACTCACAAAAAACTTGGTGGTGTATCTGTGGGATACATCCCATAACTGGCAGCCATTTAGGCTCAGACTCATGACACATTTATTCGATTTTTACATCATACAAAGAAACAACATGAACAATTGCAGAAAACCAGGAGACTTCTATATATATAAATATGCATAGAAATATTTGACGTAGGGATAGTATATGAAATCAAATGTAGCTAATTAGCTATTCTGAGAAACTCAATGACCTCGACCTCCTTTGCTTTCACCAAGCTGGCTAATACAATGAAGTATGGGGGAGAGTTCTTATATAACCCTGTTTTCAACGAGTGACGTCACTGCGTTTCACAGAATAATGTGTTCATAGTACGAAAAACTACTCAGACAAGCAAACAAAACAATTGACCAAATTACAGTTATTTGAATAATTTTTAATAAAAAAACGTTTAATATAGATCATCAAACCAAAAAGACTGTATGTATATAATTTATTTTTTATACTATGAGGACAACTGTTAATAATAGTTACAATACGATATGCCATACATTTTTTCAAAAATTTATTTTTTATACGAAAGTCGGTATATAAATCTTGGTTTATGGTGTAGTATTTATGTGATTTTTTATTAAATATCAATGTTAAAAAATAACAAAGTAAATTTCCATTCAGGTACCGACAATAAAATGTAAATTGCCGCATTTTTGCCATGTCTTCGAATTTTATCAAATAAAGTTGTTTTATTAAAGATTCTGAATGAGCAAAAAGATTGCTTAAAGGGACTGGCCCAGGCTAAAATCATAAAAAAATCGGTGATTTTATTTCGTGTTTTTAATATGACCATATGATGTAAACATGTACATAGACTAGAACTGTAAATTTTTATAATTTTTCTGCTGCGCATTCACCAGTTAGGCTAGATATAGAGACGAAATTCCCGCATTTCCTATTTTTGACATGGTTGTCAATAATTAGAAAACGGAATTTCGTCTCTATATCTAGCCTAACTGGTGAATGTGCAGCACAAAAATTTTAAAAATTTACAGTTCTAGTCTATGTACATGTTTACATCATATGGTCATATTAAGAACCCAAAATAAAATCACCGATTTTTTGATGATTTTAGCCTGGGCCAGTCCCTTTAACGTAATGATCCGTAATCTTTTTTTTCTGCAGCAAAGAAATCTGATTATGGTGATCACCCCAAGCCAATAAACAATAGGTCATGTGAATTAAATTAGAGAATTATATAACAAAACTAAAATATAAGTTGGCAATGTATGTCTTAATATCATAAATAATACCACGTGATATTTCACTAGCAATATAGTTGACTTGAGAATTCCATTTCAAATTCTTATTAATTAGTAAACCAAGAAAATTAAAATTAACAACCTTTTCAATTTCAACACCATTTATATTTATTGTTGGCTATTGACTTCTGGCTAATTGACATTTGACTCTGATGGAAAACATACATTTGGATTTTGGAATGTTAAGTGACAGTTTATTAAGTTCAAGCCACATAAATAATTTATCTAATTCTATATTGATTTAATTTCCATGCTTTGTATCAATTTTACTGATGATAGTAGTATCATCAGCAAACAGGATAAAGTTAAAAAGTGTACTTGTATTTACAAAATCATTAATATATGTTAGAAAAAGAATGGGGCCTAGAATTGATCCCTGTGGAGCCCCTGTCGTGATTTGTGTTATTTCGGAATTATGGTTGTCAAAACTTACATATTGTTGTTTCTTAGAAAGATAAGATGCTAGAAGATCTTTAGAAATACCTGAAATACCTAGATATGAAAGTTTATCCAGTAATATATCATGATTTAATGTCCAAAAAGACTTCAACAGGGACCTTCCCTTCTTGCATCAAAAATGTAATTTTATCTATTAATTCCAAAGCAGCAAATTCAGTTGAATGTCCTCGTCTAGAGCTATAGAGTAATTTATTACTTTCAAAATAGGCATACAGTTGTGAGTAAACAAATTTTTCGAATATTTTAGATAAAGATGATAAAATAGACATAGGTCTATAGTTCGAAAAAAGGGTATTGTCATCCTTTTTGTATAAAGGCACAACTTTTGCGATTTTTAGTTTATCTGGAAAAATTCTTGTCGTTAATATTTAATTAATTAAAACAGCTACTGGTTGGAAAATTTCCGATTTGATAGATTTTAATAAAGAATTTGAAATATCATCTACACCACAGTTGGTTTTATTTTCCAAATGATCAATTACTTTGATAATATCAATATTACTGATAATATTAAAATTAAAATCAAGTAATGTTTTTTCTGATTAATTATTTTTTATAGGATTTATCCGGATGAATTTTCATTTTACTTGCTAGTTCGGCACCAATATTTGTAAAAAATAAATTAAACTGATTTGCAATTTCCGTCTTATCTTCATCTGGGATATCAGTGTGCTTCTTTGTATTTATTATGCTACTTATAGTTACTTATAGTTACTTATAGTTACTTATAGTTTTTTGTGATATTATGTTTAAAATTATGAAAACAAGATTTAGAATAAGATTGCTTGGCGTCCTTAATTAGATTTCTAAAAAAATTATTATAACTACGGAGGTTTGATTTCTAATTTTTATCGACTTCAGGATTCATTGGGTTATCCATGCGGACTTTTTATGTTTGTATTAACATTTACATTTGTTTTTAGAAATTTGTGTCTTTAATTTCCGCAATGCAGTTATTGAAAATATTAAAATTGTTATCAAGATCAGCATCTGCACTTAAGCCTAGTTTACTGAGTATATTTGATGTTTCTAGTTCTTGTTTAAAGTTATTGATGGATTCTTGGCTATGGTAACAACTTGGTAACACCTTTATTATTTTTTTGTGGATGGGATATAAATTAATGCTGGCAAAATATGGCTGGTGGTCAGAGAATCTATCAGTAAGAATACCAGAAGTACATTGTACAGTATTTTAAGATAACTTACAAAATATATTATCGATTAATGTACCTTTTGTATCTGTGAGTATCGTTGGCAACGTAATTAAAGGCAAAAAATCATGAGAAGTCACAGCATTAACACTGATTAAGAAAATCGCTAACCAAAATATTACAATTAAAATGTTTAAAACTATTTAACAAGCAGATGAATTCTTTATTAAATATATCATAGTCATTATTTGTTTCTCTGGGTAATCTGTAAACATTACCAATTATACTTTTTGTGTTGGCTAAAAAGCCTGATATTTCCAGGAATTGAGCCTCCCATTTCTCAAAATTATTATAGTGACATACAGATTTATATAAATATTTTATATAAACAATTGGTGCCAACATGTTAAAGAAAATATAGAAGTACATTAGTTTTTCTAGTAAAATCAGCAATGCTGGACTCTACACGTTTAGTTGAAATATTAGGCCCTATGACATCAGCCTACCCAAGTGAATACTACTATCTGAAGAGGCCATCTGATTATTCATAAAATAATATTTGTGCTATTATTGTACTGTACAACAAACAGATAAAACAACGTAGTCTGTGCTTATATGCACAGTAGATAAGACCTGTTATTCACATGATACAGTTGCCCAGGTTTTTTTTTTTTTTAATCCGAGCAGATTGGATAAATTCCTCACAATAGTTCGCTAACAACCCTGATGGCGATTTGTCAACCTTGACCCGATGCTGCTTTATTGTTCGTCCAGCGCTGGACCAACATTGAATCACCTTTACAATGCCAAAAGGCAATATCTGCTTACTTTACAAGAAAGCAGATACTACTTTTTGGCTTTGCAGTGAACTGGATGAATAATGAGCCGTATAAAACTGTCCTGCAAAACCAGCTATGTATAATATAATACATTCCGGCCTCACGCGGCAGAATGAATTTTGTAGCTTTCTATAAGCTAAATAGACTGTTAGATAGGCCTTTGTACCTGTCAGAAAAAGGTGAACGCGCGGTACTGGTCTATACGGAGGGACTTTTCAATCAATGGTTTTAGCATTGGTTATATTATTATGCCGAATAACCTCACAGATCAGGTCTATGAACCAAAGTCCGCCTGCAATCATAAAACCGGACGTTACATCGGCGCTTGCCTATATCCCAGGAGTATGCCCCTAATATGGATGCATTTATCGCCTTTCGGCGTCGCCATAGATGTTTCGGACCAAGTATAGTATTCTGCCCTCGACCAGTGAAAGAGTGACTCAACCTATACCATGACAACATCTACTCCCCGTCGTCATCCAATTGTTGTTTAAATTAGGAGGTGGAATATCACACTTGGGCCGATGTTTCTCCATGACAATACTGAATTTAATGTGTGTGTGTGGGGGGGGGGGGGGGAGGGGGCCATGTTTAACCCTTTGCATCACATTAATCATTATTGGTATCCATGGTAATGTTTGTTCTTCACATTTATGTTTCGTTTTGTTTATCTAATGTACGTATTATTTCAGGCACGATCCTGATATTAAAAGAAGTTAGAAACGGGGCCATTGTATTCCTGGTGAAAAAGCATATGGTTTGGTGACCAAATCAAACCTCTATCTCAAATATTGAGGAAGATAAGTTTAGGGATGTTATGGCGGCAATTTTGAATTTGGAGAAAGACAATATAGGTTACGATGATTTAAGCCTAAATAACAAAAAAATTCAAAATGTTAAACTTTTTCAAGTTTAAGGCAGTTGGAAATGGGCTTTTAACTAGCGTTAGATATATTAAATATTTTCGATCTCATTAAATTTATATAACATGCATGATAAAAATATGACTCTAAATTTTGGTCAACTTTTAAAGTATATGCCAGATATTTTGACCATCAGGATTTTTACAATGCATGGATATCCCCTAGCGATTTTTAATATGGTAACATGTATACTGGTAAATAAAAACAAATATCACTGATTCCAGTATAGATAAGCTACAAATATTTAAAAAAAATTATCTGGCTCACATATATTCCAATGTCACATCAGTTTAGGATTAGAAAGTTATCATACACAAATGATATGTTTATGTAATAATAAAAAATCAAGTTGATTTTGACATTTATCAGTTTATGGGCTCTAACATCGTTTTTTATATTGCGATTCACGACTCATTTTGCCAGATCGGGTAAGATATTAAAAAAATATAAAAACACACATGTTTATAGGTAGTTTGTTCCAACTATTCACCTGTTTACAACTCGATTATAATAAATTTCCTAAATTGTTCATTTCTACACCACTGTGTATAATTATATAATATGGCATATACACCACGCAGTGGTTATGTGAGGTTATCTAGATTAGGCCGTATCCTCAGTGGCCAAAAAGTGGCCAGAAATAGATTTTCGTTCCCACTTCGGGGGCACTAATATTTTTTTGCACTATCATGTCCAAAATAGTATTCTGAACGACAGAAAAAAAGTTATCCTTGCAAATCCCTGCAGTATTTTTGTAAACTCACTTTTAAAATCACGACTTAGATATGTTGTAATTATATGTTGTAATTATTGATGGATATTGATAAATTCAACAGACAAATATCATTTTAAAGCAATTTATTCTTGAAAAATTCAATTTTTAGTTGTTAAAATCATGGAAATGAGCACAATTCGAAAGAAAAATATTATGACATTGCTCTGACATCAGAAGTACCAGATTTTGAAATAAAAAATGTCTAAAATAATATGTAGTGTGTGACTCAAGCAATATTCACAAATGTGCTCCTTGACATAAAATATTTTAATTTGGTAAATTTATCAATATTAAACATACTGTAGCATTAAATAACCTTAAATTCTGTTAAGTTATATGAAAAAATACACATAATCATAAAATTTGTCTGTGAAAAACTTTGTCCTCCTTGACAATGAATATAATAAAAAAATTAGGGAAATATGGATTTTTCATATTATCATCCAATATATTATTTAGAAGACTTTGGAATTTTTTGTGCAATACTTATTCAGAAAATAGCCCTAATCATGCTAATGGTGATAGCCAATCTATATATTTTAGGGTGAAAACCCGCGAAATAGGTGGTTAATTATCAAATTTGTGTAAGATATATTAGATTTTCCTGAAACATAATATGTTTTCATAAATTTAGAATATGCTACAAAAGTCATTGAATATAAACATTCAAATAAGCAAACTATAACATAATATATTTTGCTTGTAAAAATGCAAAATGGATACCTGTGAAATTGATATTAATTTAAATCTACAGAAGGTCAGGATTTGTAAGTTTAATTCATTAATTAGTGTTTTTTTTGGCTTTATAATTTTTCAAATTCACTATCATGCATGTCAACAGCAGGATTTTTACAGCCAAGACACATCAGCATACATTATCATGATTATAAAAAAAGAGATGAAGTGGTGCCAGGTAACAGGATACCGGTAACACTAGGCAACCGCGATTCAAATTATGATGTGGGCACAAAAAGTTACTGATGTGAGAGAGGTAAAGACTGTAATCCGGTAGTTGTGTGGTCACAAGGTGTTTATTTCACAAGAACACAACTACCGCATTACATTCTTTACTTCTTTTACATAATGTATAAAACAATGCATGGTTTAATGTAAAGTTTTGACTTTATAATGTATCATATAGTCATTCTCAGCATAAATTGTAAGACTTTTAACATTTTAAATTTTGGTGTCACTATCATCAGATTCCTCGAGGATAACAAATTCACGGTCATGTATGTCAAGAGCAGTCATTTTACCCTTGAACATGTTAAATACCACTTGAGTACAAATAATAAAATGCATAAAATTGCAAAAAATAGTTTTTACAATCTTATATCCAAGAATATAATAACCGAATTAAATATGATTTTTGGGGGGCATATTTAGTCTAATCTAGTGGCCTTTTAAAGAATTTTAGGGTTTCAAATACCTAGTCGCCCACTTAAAATTCATTCTTTGCTTCTGCTGTGGGCTAACAAAATGAACATCATAGGTAGCCCACATTCTGAAACTAAATTGGCCTATTTTTTAATTCTTCAAAAGCATAGAGACTTGAAAAATCAAAATCTCAATAGGGGGGGGGGGGGCTAGGCCCTCTCCCCCTCTCCCCTCCCTAAATCTGTGCCTGGATATAAAAAAATATATCATATAATATAGGCCTAAAAGCTCCTTGATAAGGCCATAATATGTGAACATTTCTATAGACTAGAATTGCTAAGATCTTTTAAAATTTTGGGTTGTTGTGGCAATGTAGGAAGTACTCTAAAAAGTGTTTATCAGTTACTCCTGTATTTCTTATTTTGTACATGCAGATTTGAAATTGAATGCTGTCCCTGGACATATATCTATTTTAACTGTTAAATAGGCAACACTTACTATTGTAATTCTAGTCTATGGATATGTTGACATATTATGGATATATCGAGGAACTAAAATAAAAATGATGACTTCAACCTGATTGTGTTGCTTTAATCGAACTGACCTGTTGTTTTATTTTCAGCTTTTATGTTCAGCTTTGATCAGCTGTCTACTGACATTTATTTCTGTCTGATTGTGATGTATCTCTCATTGCCAAACTTCTCATTTATGACGCACACATTAGTAGCCTAGGTCCAGCCTGATTGAAAGGCAGGCCACATATCTCATATACTGAGTAGGCCTACCTAAGGTTTGTCTTAAACTTAGCAGTGGGGGAAGTCAATCATCGCTGTCAATGTCAGTTCAATTTGGGGAGTCTTCATAATTTATAGGCAGTAATGCCAGTTAGGTGCTGACAAGATTTTGTCAAAACCACCAAACAATCCAAAGAAATGTACCATATTGACCCACCTCCAAAATCTTGTACAATATCTGTGAACCGCCCCCATCCAAATTACAAATTATCATCACTCTTGACAGCATGTTACAACATGAAATATAGGCCTATCACCCCCTCCCCCCCCCCCCCGGAGTCTACACCATAGTCCCACCACTAAGGTGTGTATCCAGGTGTGCAGCTGACACCCCATATTTTCCAAAAAATACTTCAACCTAAATTTACAAAAAGTGTTGGAGTGCCCTCCCCCTTCTTGTTATCCTGGATCCACCACTGATAGCTTTACTCTGTGCACAATTAACATGATTAATGCCCCCCACTTTTTTTGTGTATCAAACAATCATAATAGTCCTTTCAGTCTCCTCTATCAAAATTATTGTGTATCAAACAACCATAATAATCCTTTCAGTCTCCTCTATCAAAATTATTGTGTATCAAACAACCATAATAATCCTTTCAGTCTTCTCTATCAAAATTATTGTGTATCAAACAACCATAATAATCCTTTCAGTCTCCTCTATCAAAATTATTGTGTATCAAACAACCATAATAATCCTTTCAGTCTCCTCTATCAAAATTATTGTGTATCAAACAACCATAATAATCCTTTCAGTCTCCTCTATCAAAATTATTGTGTATCAAACAACCATAATAATCCTTTCAGTCTCCTCTATCAAAATTATTGTGTATCAAACAACCATAATAATCCTTTCAGTCGCCCCTATCAAAAAGAATAGAAACGATATTTGACCATGTGCATTCATCTTTTTACACTGTTGATATAGGTCTAAATGGCTGTTTTTCATTGTGCCCATATAAAAAAGTGCTACACAAATTATGAACGCCCCCTAAAATAGTGTGAGCCTATAACCTGCCTATACTGATCTGAACGTTTGAAAGTGTTAATGAACAGACTGGAGCATGAGGCATCGTCCTTGTTACTGTCAGACAGTAGGCAAGCGGCAGCTGGTTAGGGGGACACCATTCAATTTTCATGGAGGGGGGGTCTGGAGTTTTTGTCACGAACTAATTATTTATTTCAACCTGGCTCGGCGGCGCCCCTAATATTGTATTACATGTTTATATATAGAACGGTACTTAAAGTAAATTATTTATTCCACGCAGAGTCTGCTCGAAATGATTTATTAAAAAAAAATCTCTTCGACGTTGGCCCGACATTGTATAAATGTTAGACACATGTTTTGTGTTTGTTGGGCTGCCCTGTAGCCTGTAGGCCTACATGGTGTGTACAGATAGACGGGGCACTTGTCTGACACGGGACCGGTTGACATAGTTAGAAGGATCTCGCCCTCCACTACGGTGACATGTGGAGGGTGATATTTTGCTAACTAGGTTGACAATGTTGACTATATCTATAACTAGTCTATAAAAGTGTGTGCATACTGACCTGCCAAACCATGACAGCTATTTATTGTGTTGATCTACGTAGACATATACAGATATAGTCTATGCATATTACCTTTTGGCCTGGATTCGATGTAGCTATTCGTTTTTTATCAATAAATCGACAAACAGGAGGGTCATGTAAGACACTCACGGACACATGTGTATGTTGTTTATTTTGATTTTTGACGGGACCATTTCAACAATAGTGATTATCTTATTCACCTCGTTTTAATCAGTGTATTATGTTCTTCGTGTATAACAGACGTACCGTGGATAAGGCAACAAATATTGTCAATATTTGAGGGATTAGTCGGTTTGTTTGGGAATGACATAGTGGTGCCTCGCCAAAAGAAACGGGATTGAACGAAAATGGCTCTGATATTATGGCCTAGATGGTTAAATGGGGTATGCACACCAAATCCCACCTAAATTACTGGATTTCGTTAATCCCATAAGCAGGGTAGACCTACGTGCATCATAATATCGAATATTGAAAAATGTAATATTTTTTTTCAGATCTAACTAAAAACAGCAGCCACAGAGCTTTGTAGGCCTACTTTTTCAAGATGGCAGATTTATTACCAGACGAAGCCATTGTCATTGTGGCCATCGACTTTGGCACAACATTCAGCGGCTATGCTTTTTCCTTCGCTGGCGCGAATTCTGCCATTCACATGAACAAGAACTGGGGAGGTGGCGCTGGAATGCAGTCTTTCAAGACACCGACTTGCGTTCTCACTCGATGGAATGGTCACACACACGAATTCCTAGATTTCGGATTCGGCGCGGAGCAGACGTATGTTAAACCATCAGAGGGCGAAGCCGGCAGGATCTGCCTGTACAACAAGTTCAAGATGAAACTTCACAGGGACCAACAACAGGTAGCCAGATGTCAAGCCAGCCTTGTTAAATTATATCATTGAAATATAAGGGGTTTTTTTTCAAATAATATACAACTCTGTTTTAATGCTGAATACTGCGGCTCATCATTATTATAAATATAATTACTGTTATATGTCTGGTAAACCCCTCGACATGCATTTCCCCTTGCTCTTTCATTAGAAACCTACCCGGCCTGTTTTTTAAGATCTGGCCAACATGTCTAAGAGGAAATAATAAGTAAAAAAATGGGCGCTATGGAAGATTAAAGGGAAGCTCGGATTTATCCGCATACTTGGGGATCCGTAATCGGGAATGCTACAAAACGTTGTAATGTCTTTTATTTTGTCTGTGAAAAAAAAACTGTTGAAATTTCTAGATGATCGATTGAAAATTGAGATATGGCGGTTTTAATATTTGCTAATGTATTTACAATGAGATATTATGTGTGTCGAAGGATGTCAAGCGTTGAGGGGTATTGTAGGGCGAGGGTCGTTGGATGTGGGTCGAAGGGTCATGGGGGGCGAAGGGGTAATGCATCCTTTAATTCAAGAGCTTGAATTAACAAAATTGTACAGGACAGAGGTGGCCCTAGAATAAAAGACCGATAATGATGGTAATATCTGGATTAATTAAATATCAGGAACAATAAACTAAATATTTTTAAGTGCATATTCAGTGCATTATTATATATGTTGTGGTATATCTTACGTTATTATATTTTACTTTTACAAACATGAGCCTGGTATTTGTGTTAATTATAATTATGAATATATACTGGTGTTCTATCTTTTTATGTTTATTATAAATTGCTTATAAACTGTGAAGTCTATAAAGCAAAACATGTTTTTTAAACTTCACAGTGACCAAATAAACTACAAACAGAGATAAATTGAACCTGTTTATTACCAATTAAAAAAAAACATTTAATGGTAAAATGTATCTTCAATCAACAGAATTAAAATAATATTGATTGGCCTTTATTTTGACAGCTCTAAGGATGTCCGCGAGACATCAAGCTGGGTGAGAATTCAGAATAAATAACTTAACGCTTTAAATGTTAATTATATAGAGGTCATGATAGTAATAGTTATTTGATTTCGCAGGATAAACCGGAGACCATGATTCTTGACAAGCGGGGCACCACTCCTGCGGACGCCAAGGTGATATTTGCCATGGCTCTCAGGTACCTTAAAGAACATGCCATGGGCTACGTTGAAAACCGCGGGTAAGAACTGAAAACATCTCCAGCTCCATCTCCAGCTAAAGGATCCTATCTGCCACTCTGACGAGTGTCAGATAGGATCCTTTAGCTCCGAGGCGACGATCTGCAGTTGAGGAAATAAATGTTGACATATAAACCCAGTCATGTCAAAGTATATTGCCCAACAAACTTTATTACAGGCAACCCTTCCCAAGATGGTTATTAAAACGCGAGTATTATCTTGATTGCGAACATGCGGACATCTTGAGGATAAAAAAGTTTTTTGATGTTTATTTATAAATTTTAGGTTGCTGTGGCAAAAACGTAGCAAGTGTGCCAAAGCCCTATTTATCAGTTATTCCCGTATTTTTTTTTTTGAACATGCAAGTCCGAAATTAAATTTCGTCCTTATTTCTCGCTTAGCTGGTAAATGCTCAACACAAAATTTAAAAAGCCCAAATAAAAATACTGATTTTTTATGATTTTAGCCTGATTGTGTTGCTATAAAATCACCTTCAGTTATTCTTTGGAATCTCCGAAGAACGAAAGCTGAGTCTAAATATATGTTATAAGTACATAATATATATTACGTTCACCCTGTTATCGCCAATGTTGCATTCAAACTGCTTAACTCATGGCGCCCTGGTATTTGAACTTAGAAAATGTACTCATATACATACTTTTAATGATATAAAATATTGCTCCGTATCAAACTATTTAGATTTACCAAAGACAATCCCTGCTTATATAATAAAAAGTCTTAGATAAATCAAAAGAAGCGCACAATACTTTTTTATCTTTATTAAATGTTACAGATTATAATACAATCTGATTGCAATAATATATCAATACAATCAACAGTTGACATTCCTCGTCGAAAACCTGATGTCGTTGATGCAGGCTTCCCTACAGGAAAAAAAATCATCTGGTTGTTCTCTCAAAAATATTAACTTAGCGCGCGCGTGTAGCTTAACCCTTATACTGCTGCATAAAATTTGCAGCATGTGTGGTTGTCAACTGAGTAATATCTGGCACGTTTTTTCTTAAAAAAATGTTCATCTGATGAACAACTGATACTAAAAGCCAATAAATTACAAAATCAGTCACTATCAGTCAGCCATTTTTGAAACGCAAATGGAAGGACACCACAAAACGGAACTGATTTTTTTTTTTTTTTCAAATTTCAATTTTTTTTTTTTTTTAGAATTCAGCCGGCATTTACGGCACTGTGGTGAATCCTGGTTGATGATGTTATAAGTGTCTGACGAATAGTAGGCCATACCTGTATGTGGTAGGCTTACCATCCATATCCAACATCAATCTAAAAGAACAACTTAACCTGTTGTTTTTGTTACCAGTTACAAGATCAATTGCTTGCTTAACGTACGCTGGGTGCTCACCGTGCCAGCCATCTGGAGCGAGGATTCCAAGGCTTTCATGAGAAGTGCTGCTTGTGATGTAAGTCATGGGGCCGAACTCTGAGCCAATCTCAAAAGTTAGGCTGATAATTAAGTTCATCCTGACAAGTACATTCACAAATGAAATATTTTTGTGTCAACCATGTCTTAGTCAGCTCTTTCCGCTTCATTTGAATACCTATTTGTTACGGCCACTATAAATCTTGAATTCTTTCAGTGTAGGGATTGACTTTAGACGTCTGAATCTGACGTCTAAACTCGATTCCCGCGCTTTTAAGATTGTCTCGGATAATGTATTTTTTTCCTGTTATGTAAGCCCTGATGGCTCATTCGGCTCGTATGTGGCTCGCAACACAAAACTACTGGATTTGAATCCAGGCCGGGTCGGATGTTTGTTATTCTGGATTTACATATGCAGTGCTATGAGTGGTGTTAAAATTTTAGCCTTCTTTCCTCTGTAATATTGCCACAACATGAAGAAAGTGAAGTAAAGCATTACTCACTCTCTCATTCTTCTTAATTGTATAATCAGGGTCACACTGATTAAAATGATATAATCGTTGTCTTGTTTTTGCATTTTGGAATATTATTACATGGCCACCATATTTACTGGTATGTACAGTCGGCATTGCCATCTGAATTATCATGTGTGATGGTTTGTTTTTAATTGTTCCTGATTACCAGCTGTTTACATTTACAATCTTTCGCGTGAATGTAAGTCTAATAGTTAATTTATGAATATATTATTTACTAGGCTGGCATGATCGCAAACGAGGACTCAGACAAACTTCGGATCGCCTTGGAACCAGAGGCTGCGTCTCTCTATTGCAAAACGCTTGACATGAGCAACTTTACAGGTGGAAACACCCAGCCAGGGAGAAATGATGACGTGACAATGGCTCCTGGTACCGTTTACATGCTGGTGGACGCTGGTGGTAAAACATAAAAATATCAATATTTGCATTATCAATTAGAACCGTGGTCATTGTAGATGATACATTATTTCTATTTAAATTCTATGGCGTAGTGACGTATAAGTTTGTAATATACTAGTACAGTATAACCTGCTATGAACAGCCACTCTTATGAGCAGCCAACCTCCTATACTATGGGAGGGCACTTGGCCCATCCTGACATTGCAGGGTGTATTTCCCACTACACCCAGCCAGATATGAACCTGTGTAGACCTTTTTGAGACCCCACTCCAGCGTGCGCTCGACACCCCCCAAGCTTAGACATCAAAGCTAACCACAAAGTGCCGGCAATCAGAACTCGGCCAGCGCTGTTCTAACGTTGTGACAGCGTCGATGATAATGGCCCAACGTTGAGGCAGCACTCTGTCCTTGCATCTGCGAAATGCTATTTGTACAGCCTATCACACAATTATAGAGTGTGTACAACTGGATTATACAGTCAAATATTGTCACCTCTGATTACAAATTGAATAATTAGAGCCTAAAACGGGGGATTACATCAGCTAATATATCAAAAAAAGTTTAAACAGTGGCTAATCTCTTATTCTTGTGATTTTGTATCGATATAATCCCCCTAATTATCTACTCATGAACGAAAACGCACGCAAAATATGTGATTTCATTATGAAAAATAATACGTAATTTCAAGATTAAATGTGCTCATATAAAGTTAAGAAAAAAATTCAGAACGTTAGATGTGTCTATATTTATGGTAAAATATATATGCTATGATATACTTGAATTAGAAATGTATGGGTAACATATTTATTGCGATAAAAACTATATTTGTTCTACATGTACCACTTTCATAATTTTGGGAAGAGTTTACAATTTAGGGGAGGGGCCGACAGTTGGGAGTCGCGTGGAGAGGGGTGCTCAAATAGGTGGAAAAGGCCTCATCGCATTCGAGGGTAGAGTGAGAACGAATACAACTGAAGTCTCTACAGGATGACTTGGCCTTTCCTCAAAATGGCATTTTGTATACAAATGAACCTCCTATGAGCAGCAACCTGCGCTTAAAGGACACTTTTCCTGTGTCACAAGGGTGGCTGCTCGTAGTAGGTTCTACTGTATATCGACAATAACTTGATGCCACTCAATCACAATCATATCAGTGGAAATGCTGTCGTTATCAATGCAAACAATACCAACTATATTGTGAGGCTGAGTGTACAAAAACAGATAGGCCTAAAATTATGTTTGGAACTTTTGTCCAAATATATTCAGTTTGTATGGATCTCGACACTTTTTATTATTCTATGTCTGGGCCTATTTATCCCTGAGTTTTTATGCAATCGACTTCAAAACCTGGCACAATGATCCTTAGGTTTTGGGGAGGTGTGCTAAGACTTTTCTAAGTCATACATCATGATCTTCCGGATTTCTTAAGGATTTTCTGGATCACCATGTGGATTAACGTCGGTCCAATGATTTACATGTTGGGAGAACCCCATGAATGAATCTTGATTATTAAATAGGGGCCCTTTGTCAGAGGCGACACGACCACTCTTTGAGCACTCTCTACATTTTATCAATTAAAACACAGAGGCCTATTTCAATGATGTTTCAATGTGGGGCCAGCGTCGCAGAGAGTTGCTCAGCATTGAACCAACATTGGGTGCTTGATATGAACAGTAGAACCTTTCAAATTCTGCATTTTAACATTGAACAAGCAGTTATATTTGCTTCAAACACGAAACATCGACGCAATGTGGTTTTAATGTTTTGCCAGCGTCACAGACAGTGATACAGCATTAAACCAACAAAGCAGTCAGAATCCAGAAATTTAAAATTTCATAAATCTCTCATAAATAACCCAACAATATTTAAAATGGTCGCCAAAAAACGCACAAAACGTAGTCCAAACATTATTGTTACTTGAAAAGTCACAATTCCCTCTAGTTATATTTGGGCTTTGCCTAAATATATTGAGTTTTCAACGGAACTATAAACTTATTATTCTTGGCACGTTTTTGTAAGACTCTATTTTCCCCTGAGTTTTTATCTAATCAACTTGAAGTTTTGACACAAAATTCCCAGAATAGTCAGGAGGGGTGCTATGACTTTTCTAAGACATCCGATGTGTTCTTCCGGATTAATCCAGGATTTTTCTGTATCACTATACTCTTGAATGGCAAAAGGCAGTTTCTGCCTACTTGTAAAGTGAGCAGATACCGCACTATGCTGCTCTTCAAATACAAAAGGCAGTATCTGCTTACTTGTAAAGTGAGCAGATACTGCCTTTTGGCTTGCCCGGCAGCAGGCCTATAATTGGGTTCAATGTTGGTTCAATAGTGGACATGTCGGGTGATTCTTCATTCATTGCCAGGAGGGTGAACAGGGTTCCCCTACGTCCAGACCGACTCCACCCTTTAGTCTCTAGATTGGATAAAAAAAAATACATTTATCCAATGATTCAATTCCGGCCCAGCATCGCAGACAGTGGTCCAGCATTAAACCAATATTGTGTATTAGGTATGGACAGTTGAAACCTTAAAATAACAGTTGCAATTCTATTAAAACACAAAACGGTGAATCAATGTTGTTTTGATGTTTGGCTAGCGTCGGGGATAGTAATAAAACATTAAGTCAACAGAGAGACAAGTCAATGTGTGTACTGGGCACTCTGAATGCGATTCCATTTGACAAACAAATATATATCTATTAAAAAATGCAAAAGCTTACTGGGGATTTATGACATTTGAAGTCCGAAGTCTAAAATTCCAATTTAGAATGGCTGCCAAAAAACTGTTCAGAGCTAGCTGAAAATGACGATATTAAGTATCGTGATACTTATATTCGTCACAATGGGAGACCATATTTATTTCAGTGTATAGGCCTAGCGTTAGTGAGTCCTAAATTCGGCATGGTTTTAACAAGAGGGGAGTAGTATAGTGGGCACTTCTCACCGATTTTTTTAATATCAAAACCGTCCGAGGAGATACTTTGTTTTGAAGGGGCACATTAACATAATCTGCCCCCACCCCCTCCCCTTGGCTGTGATTGGTGGAGCCACCCTCCCTTGGGACACGCCCCCTTTGGATGACTCATCACGGTCCCTCAACCCCCTGCTTGGAAAGGATGACTCATCACGGTCCCCCCATCCCTCCTTGGAAAGGATGACTCATCACGGTCTCCCTACCCCTCCTTGGGAAGGGTGACTCATCACGGTCCCCCACCCCTTGGCTGCCACCTCCCATTGGTGCCTGTGACATACTTGTATGCCTTCACCCCTTGGCTCCCCCTCTCCCAGAAAAGGATGACTCACCACTGCCCCTTTTACCTTCTTCTTGGTGTCTGTTACAGACTGGTACGCCTCGGGTGATTAATGGGTGTCATGTTTTGATGTTGGGAGCATCAATGTGCATGATTAATGAGAGTCATTGTTCTATTATTGTTATGTATGATTAATGAGCGTCAGGAGGTGGATGATGACTCATCCCCAGGTGATTAATGGCCGTCATATTTTGATGTTGGAAGCATCAATGTGCATGATTTATGAGCGTCATTGTCATATTATTGGTATGTATGATTAATGAGCATCAGGAGGTGGATGATGAATCATCCTCGGGTGATTAATGGGCGTTGTTGATGTTGCTGATTTTGTTGTTGTTGTTGTTGCTGTTGCTGCTGTTGCTGTTATTATTAATATTATTAATATTATTATTATTATTAGTAGTAGTAGTAGTAGTAGTAGTAGTAGTAGTAGTAGTAGTAGTAGTAGTAGTAGTATTGTTATCGTTGTTGTTTTCGTTATTATTATTAATATCATTATTATTATTGTTATTTTTATTATTATTATTATTATTATTATTATTATTTTTATTATCATTATTATTATTATTATTATTATTATTATTATTAATATTATTATTATTGTTATTATTATTATTATTAAAATTAATTTATTATATTTAATATTAGTATTATTTTTATTATTAAACAATCTGACGACGTAAACACTCCCAGTTGTCAATATTTATCCGATATTCGCAATTTCTTTTTTCCAAACCGTATGATGGATTATCCTGTTTGAGTTCGAAATCAGCTAATTTGCATATCCAAGTTGGCCGCCATGTCACACCTAAACCACATGAGTTACTGCAGTCCCAAAATGGCGGACACAGTAAACGTTGAGAAAAGTCGGTATGTTTACTGTTAATTTTATTTGATTGAATATCTCCAAATGTTAAAAAATGTTCAGCGATGTTGATCATCTGCAGCTGAAGTTTATTTTGGTACATAGCTGGCGTCTTCAGTGTATTTGGACTTATAGTAAGAACAGTGTAAAATATTGATGCGAGAGACGGTAACTTCCATAGTGGGAAACGGTAGCTCTGTGTAGAAAGTGAGCGGGATGACTATTGTAGTATAGTTGAAAGATGAAGACGGTAACTTCTATTTTGAGATGACGGTAACTTTATTTTGAAAACCACAATGACTTGCTATTATTTCGGTGCATATGGGCTTAAAAATTAATGAGATGTGATTTTATTTTGCAACTTCAAACTATATATGATAATTTTGCTGCAACATCCCGTGCTCAATTCTTTGTCAACAACGTCTAAAAAGTTAGTGTTGTTGTATACCGATAGGCTATGTTTCCTTACCACTGTCACTACGTAGCCCTCACTGAGTGTTTTTTCCCAAATCGATATCTTTATAATAAGGCGACTAAGATCTACTCATCTATTCAATTCAATCATGTTTTTTATACAAAAAAAATGCATGGGTCTCACACCAGACTATTCGGTCCAAGTCTTGCACTCTACCCCGACCAATCGAGAAGTGGTTCAGCCTGTCACATGACGAGATCAAACAATCACCATCGTCATTCAGTTGTTATTTAAATTAGGGCGTAGAATACCAGACTTGGGCCAAATTTTCTAACGTCAGTCATAGTCCTGTAGGCTACTACAAAACATACCAGTAGTTTATAATAACACATATTTTCCCATGGGCTTGAACCCTTACATTACCATTGCAAGACTAGCTGAAACAATGTCATACCAAGACATACTTCATATCTACAATAAGACAATTGGCCTAAGATTCATGAACCTTCAAAACTCAATTTGACGACTGTTAAACTATACATGTAGACTATGCTTGTCTAAAATGGTACCTAGGGCATAGCTCGTAGGCCTAACAACACGTTATCTGGTTATAGCAATGAATGTAATTTGAGTAGGTGAAAAATAATGCCTTTCGAAAAAAATAGTAAGATACATTGGAATGGTAAATCGGGAAATTTTGTGTTTTTCATCTGGTTTTCTACATAGTCAGGGCCCATTATCGAAATTTCTAACTTTGTAAGGCATTTTTTAGTAGAATTTGGCATGTAGTTGTTCTTACACAATTTGGGCCCGCTGATTCCAAATCTGCCCCATGCCCAGCTCTATTTTGTCTTTTTCCTACTCAAAATTCAAAAACAAAATGGCCGCCAAAATTAGTTAAAATGTCACATATTTACATCACGGCTTGGCTTACAATGAGCATAAAAACATCATTTCGGTGTTTTAAAACCCACCTGAGCAACATACAAAAAGTCCCCTGAATTTCAACTTGTGCGCTCGCCGCTAGAGGACAAAATCCAAAATGGCCGCCACTGCAAGGCAATGAGCCATAACTTTGCTTCCAAATAACGTAGTGATGTGTTTTTGATGTCTGCATATGTTTCTCACCCCCTGGAAACCAATTCGGGGCCATGATAACATTTATTATCAATATTTCACAAAGTTATGGGGAGGGGAGGAGAACAAATGTTGCGCCAGGAAAACGACACATCGTAGTCCAGTGTAATAATTTATGTAATAAAGCCATTATTTCACATTCAGAAGCCGAGGGAAACCAACGTAATGTCGAGCATTTTGTAAAAATGTTTAGATTATTGACAAAAAATATTTTATGATTGTTGATCACTGTCTGGCACTAGATAACCTGTCGCTCACCATATATCCGTTCTAGGCATATTAGTATGTGGCATATGTGATATCCACCTGCATCGTGATTTTATAGTACCGTAAGGAAGAAAACTATAATTTAAATTTAAATGTGCGTTGGCCACGAGTGGTTCCCTTCTGGCAAAGCCCTGTACTAGGATTAAGCAAAACATGCAGTTGATCCATCAAGGTGGTCTGCATAACCATGGCAATAATGACACACATACATGATCCGTTCCGTTCCTATTGAGATAAGTAGTCGTTTAAATTTAACAATTTATGATTCTAGAATCTAGGTATATTGTGCTGGTTAAAACGTGCATATCACATACAAAATATGTTTCTCAATCGGATTGACAATTTACATAATAATAGTATCATCTTCATTTTTATATTTTTGACCAGAATAGATATATAGAAAAGACTGGTAATGCGCTGATAACACAGTTTTCAGACATAATTGAAAGTCCCAACCATCGGCTCATGGCTCAAAACCGCGATGTACACATATTTCTACTCCTCTAACTTGAATGAGATAGATGGTATCACCGTCAATAACTATGATAACATAAAGTTACACGATATCGTAAATCTGTAATTTGGTGCAGAAATTGACTTATATTATGTTGTGGGCATATGAGATTAATGCTTGAGGACACCCGAATTCCAAGCAGAGGAGTTATCCCCAAAATATCATTTCCTGGGGTAATGCTTATTCGCTAGGGTAATGTTGAAAATACTGACGAATTTATTTTATAAATATAGTCTGAACATACACCATCTTCAGACAACATGGGCAATGTTAGTAACCCTGCTAGTATTGGCAACTAAATACTATAGAGTGTCATAAACAAGTCATCAAAGTTTATTTGGTACACTATTGCAACAAGATATGATGCACAAAATGTGGTAATTGGGGAAATATACGCTGATACCGCTCGTAGCTCGATTAGGATGTTTTCATGAAGATTAAAATAAAATACAGAAACTTTCTAGATGTGGTCGTGATATGGTAGAATATAGGTGGAATCAGTAGGTTCTGGTCATGCATAGTTCTAATCAGATATAAGCTCTAACTCTCACATAATATACAGTTACCCTACAGGTTCAGTTTAGTTGTGTCTTGAAGTGATATGAGAGCGACCACCCTATTTTGCAGGAGGAGGTATCAATGTTAAAGACAATAAGCCTTACCATAAATAAAGTGATGAAATCATATGTTAAACGTGAAGATATTTAGATCCCTAATAACTAGATGTCTCCTCTAAAAAATTGCAGATTAATTATCATTCACATAGAATATCTATTACTTATCTATTATAGAGTATTATTCTTTTGTAATAAACATTGATCATCTAATAATCAAGGCAAGACACATGTATCCTACATCAATAAAACATTTCCATGTACACTGTGATGTTATCGCAGATGAATATATAACAGATAAAGTACAGAAGCAGGGAGAAGGGCAATACAGTTTCAGTTTGCAGAAATATAATAAATTCATATAATGTTCAAATCGCCACTTTTGGTAAAGAACAATGTCATTCAACCATTCAATGAACACTTGTATAAGTGGGAAACATACTGAGGTACATGCTGAGATGTTAAATGTTATTACGGCAAGCAAACTTTCAGATACTGACAATGTGGTAGTCGTAGGAACTGATGTAAACTTGCTCATTCTGCTTTCGAAACTTTCTCATCATAGCAATGCCTAGCTGTGCAAACCTAGAGCTGGTGATATTTATCGTACCATTCAACCGTCTGAAAGGCTTCCGCAACACCAGTACATCAATTCTAAAAAGAAGACATTTAAATTAGTTCATAAACATCCAGAGCTAGAGCATCAGCCTATTGAAAATGTGTCCTCTACGTCAGTAACCCCTGCCACGAAAAGTGGATATTGTTTCGGTTGTATGTTAGGCCTGTTTTGCAATAAATACAGCTCTTGCCAGTTAACGATATTAATAAGATCTATGAGATTGTGGTTGGAGCCTCATTGATGGAAAACTGCAACCAGTTCTCATGTAGAAGCTTCCTCATGCAATTCTGAGATATACACATCAAGCCCCCCCCCCCTTAGTTAATGTGTTGTTTTAAATAATCATATTTTTTGCATTCCCCGTAACTACATGTAAGATGGAAATTGAGTTTTTTGATGTTGTGTATTCTTTTTGTATCGGAAAACTATTTAGCCGCCCCAAAAAACTTCCTACACCAATGGGAAAAATGGTTATGGTAGGCCTACTAATGCTGTCTATTTTGCGGCAATCTTGGATTTTCCCCCGAAACTACATGTAATTATAGGTTAGAGGTTATTACTGTTCTGTACACTAGATTTATTAATATTACAAACCTCTATTTAGCCACCAAAAACAACTTTCTGTGACTTTAGAAAAAAGTTATGGTACTTTCTGTATCATTGGCGGCCATCTTGGATTTTATTATTAATTGCATAATAGTTGACCAGGTCTTTCAACATGAAATTCCTCAAAACTGAAAGGATATTTTGAACACGACAGTCAAGTTTGTGTGTCAGATGTGCACCCAGACATGATGTATAATCATGATAATTGTGATTTTGTCTGCTATTTTGGCGGCCATTTTGTTTTTCAATTTTGAAAAGGAAAAACTAAAAATTGAGCTTGGCATGGGGCAGATTTGGAATCAGCATATCCGAATTGTGTAAAAACAACTGCATGACAAATTCTACTAAAAAATGCCTTACAAACTTTAAAAATGCATTTTTTTGAAACATGGACCCTGACTAACATTGATATTTACTATGTAAGCTAGGACATAACATTCCTATTACTAGCATATTTATTGTGCGACATTTACAAATGTTTTTTTTTATCAGGGTAGACTAAGTCCAAACACCATGTGGTAAAAACGATATATATATGGACTAAAATTAATGGAACATGTGGTTGAAAAAGGATGAAGTATTGCCATTGGAGTGGAATTCAATCATGCCGGTATAGAGCTGAAAGGCGGTCGGTCACATGCAAATATTTTGACTTCACATGGCATTTCATGTTACAAACTGACATTCACCACCAAACACTGTAAAATAGGACCACTTTCTTCACCAGGGTAGATGTGTCGCTTTTCAGTTTGAATGTATTGTTTTCAAAATGGCGTTCACGTTTATGGTAATACTTGGAAATAATGTAGGCCTAATTCTGATAAGTTTAGATCAATTTTCTTTTGTAATACATCATTTCATCTAGATTTGTGGACAGTGAATCAATTTAGACTACTCCCATATAATTTTGGGCAATATTTATCCTTTTGCGCGCAAGATGCTTTTCAGTGAACAGATCGTTAATGTACATTTGGACATCATTATTATACATAATAACTAATTCAATATCAATGGTGATTAGTTGTCATCAGTACAATAATAATCGTAATGTAATGCTTATGGACCTAATTTTCATAGTTATTCAAGATGAGGTTCAAGATGGCTACCGGCGTATAGTCAGACTTAGAATATAATAATTTAGCTAATTTTTTGCAAGAGACCATTTAAACTATTTTGGTGCTCACCGAATCCATCTCGACCCCAATAAAAATTGTGCAGATTCTGATTCTACACATCTTTCTCTGCCAAAAAACATCAATAAAACCTGGTTTCGGGGTATTTTCGCAAGGTTGACTCTATGGCTGTCCGACTATTAATAAATGACAGAAAACATATTTATCTCCATGCCAAAATTTATTTTTAAATATTAACCCTTTGAACACGCATGACACATCTATCATTAGACATAATATGGGATATAATACGACACCGTCAGACAGACTGACAGACAGTGCTCCTTGTAACATGATCATGCAAATGTGCATATATGTCCGGAGCAGCTACAATTGCATTATATAAGCATCGTAAAATGCAATGAATGTGGATTCAGATCAGACACAGGATTATATATAAGCATGCCAAACTTTGTCCAGATAATGTTAAAAATATATATCCACCGGCTTCTAAGCCCCCTGATATTAATGATAACCTATAATCTGATAATATTAATACTATATAAGATTCTTCGTTCTCAGATGACACTGCGTATATCTCAACTTGTCTAGGAATTCCCTTACTTGTGGCATTTATAGTAATTCTAGATCTTTTCATTTTACAATCACATTCGCCACAATTATCACGAAAATCAATACCTTTTTGTACAACCAATAATTGCACGAAATCTGATGATGAAGTCATATATCGGGTGTTATATCAATTTTGTAACAATTGTGTCAATATTCCAGCTGTATTTTTAATTTCTAGTGGTCAACCAAATATCTGATATAGTGCATGCTCAAAAAGTAAGAAAAAAGAATGTTAACACATATATTGTTGAGTTAAATTTTATTTTTAGAAGTTGATTCAATAATTCCTGGTCTTCCTATTAGTAGAGCTACATATTCTGACTGTTTTTTTTATAAGGTCTACATTCGTTATTCGTCAATATTCAGACGGGTAGATTTGCCACAACATTCGATCGTTTTTGTCAAAAAGATGCCTATTTTAAATGTATTTTGTTCTTTTTATTTACTTTGTCTCTATTGTCAAATGAGCAGCAACTATTTATATTTCAATATTTGCCAATATATCAGTCATCACCATCTTGGATTTCAGTCCATGTACGTTATCTTAAATGCTTTCACGACAGTAAACACAACTGGGTGAGGCATACGATAAAACCTCATCATAGATACTAGAGTCACCCATCTACCACTATTTCATGATTAAACTGTTACGGATATGTATTGCTCAGTGTTAGCCATTTTGTTTATCATCTTCGATATTGTCCTCAAATATAATTATATTTTAATATTATTTTTGAAAACACTAATTACAATATTCAATTTTAATATTTGATACTGTTTCTGAAAACTATTATCCATTGGCACACTGAGAAAACCCAGGCAGACACCCAAACCATGATTATAGGCCTACTTCTATTCTTGTTCGAAATAGGAATAACGACATTTTTGACAACATTCAGCTTGAAGATTATCGAATACTGTGATGATTTTAGATGGATAAGATCCACAATCTAGATCTTCATGATATAACTATGAAACATAACAATACGGAAGACAAGAACATACTGCTTTCAAATTTTTTACGTCAATTATGTCGAAAACTGTATTTATTTATTGTTTGTCCCTGGCAAAAGTGGCGGACATCTTGGATTTTACCCACAATGCAATGTTTCATGTAGATGTTTACCACACCACTATATCCGGCATACTTGAAAAAATTATGGTACACACCAAAGTCATATATCTGCTTCAAATACTTCAAAAAATGGCACTGATTGTTTGTTTGACTTTGGCAAAGTGGTGGCCATCTTGGAAGTTACCACAATGCAAAGCCTGAGTTTAATTGGCATTGGGAGACCTTTCTCTAAAAACACAATATTTTTCAAAAATAATATATACAAGCAAGTGGTATTTTAAAACGTGTGTGATACAAGAGTGCCATAATCACTGTCTGACTTCCCCAGTTTGAAATTCCTGAAAATATTTGACAAATTAGATATTTTGTTCAATGATCCATGTGAAGTTTATTATAACGTGGTAAATGTATTGGATATTGATCAGTAGCATACGGAAGAGCACACATGTATTTAAATAATATAATGAGCCGGCAGAATTGCAGTATTGTGATGATTTTGCATAGGCCACTTAGATAGAGTAACCCCACAAATGACAGCGTAACCCTACAAACACAGCTGTTATAAGCATTTTGAATCAACGTAGAGCAACCAGTATCACCCTCTTTTGTTCATTGTAGCTCTATCTGACAAATACCTTTCACAAGTGAATGATACGTGTATATGTAGGCCTATGTATATTTTTAGATTGACTAATAATTCAGTAACAAACAATAAATAAATTATTCTCGTGATCCTCGTGCACCGTGTTGCTAAAAACTCTTTATTCCATCCTTCTCTGATTGTTTATTAATGTGGCTGTCAAAGTGATGTTAATTATCGATACAAATCGTTCATAACACAACAATTATGTTAATTAATAGCCTTATTTTTCAATAAAATATAAATTTGTAACCATACGAATACACTTTTAAAACCTATAAGAAAAACGTTTAGGTAAACAAATGATATGAAATCATGATTTTAAATAAGATGCTCCATTTAAATTTAAATATTCAACTGCCCTTTCCACTCTAAGCCTTGAATTAAACGAAATATTATGTTAGACATGTCTTTTTTGTATATTTTCTGAATATTGATTATTTGCAGCAGAGTAGAAGTTTGCTACAAATCTGTTTATTAATGTGGCTGTCAAAGTGATGTTACTTATCGATACAAATCGTTCATAACACAACAATTATGTTAATTAATAGCCTTATTTTTCAATAAAATATAAATTTGTAACCATACGAATACACTTTTAAAACCTATAAGAAAAACGTTAAGATAAACAAATGATATGAAATCATGATTTTAAATAAGATGCTCCATTTAAATTTAAATATTCAACTGCCCTTTCCACCTTAAGCCTTGAATTAAACGAAATATTATGTTATACATGTCTTTTTTGTATATTTTATGAATATTGATTATTTGCAGCAGAGCAGAAGTTTGCTACAAATCAATATGTGCAGTATCACCTTTTCGCAACTGTTATTAAAAAATATTCTAAACATTACCACCTAATTGTTACCACATGAACTGCTGTACTCTTTGTGACCAAGGTTTTAGTTACATTATGGCATTTACATATTACATAATATGCATTAAATAATGAGCATGAACTCCATTCCAGTTGCATTATTATATATTAAGAGCTCGCATATATTTTTTGTGAAAGTTCCATATGTCTGCGATATAAACTGAAGAATTCAGGACTGTGCAACAAAGTCGTTTTTTTGCCGATATGCATCACTTTCGTGGGAATCGGCCATAAATGTAACATAGATAATGCAATGTACTTGAATGATATAGATATGAACGAAGAATGAAATAGATTTATCCTCATTTGTGTCCTCTGAATTTTATGTAGGAATTGTATAGCACTCTGTATGCCCAGGGTAAATCATGTAGTTAATCGCTCAACACAACCATTCAGTTCTCTGTGGATACATATAGCCCTGGAGCAGTCGATCAATCTAAATTCTAAGAAGAGAGGTGACATCATTGGTATTACTAAAAAACAGAGGCTTTAGATAGATAGTTCCTTACCAGTCTTGAGCGAGCTCCAATAACATCTGCGACAAAGAAAATGTGTGAAATACAGTATAGTGAGCGTGTAGGAACGCATAAAGAGTCAGGCGCGGGTAGAATGAAGAGAGATGAGACTGATGTATTCCAAATAGTATCCACCAGGTCTCGTGACAAATCCATTCGACATAAAATAACTTGTTTAGAAAAAGGTACACCACTGATCATATCGTATCTGATGTAATGTTCCCAGAGCCTGTATCAATGCGTCTTATATCTCAGGATATTGGTCAAAAAGGAAATGGATAAATTTGTTACAACTCCATTAAACACAGTCAGAAAACTTTTTGGGACGCTTTGCCTCACCTGAACATGAAAACATTTTCATCGATAACTGCACGAAATGTTTTCTTAATAACGATCTAGGGGTACAGAAGTTCAATGTAACCTGGGATTGATTGATAACAAAGTTAACCATTACATTCTAATTGTGGGCAAATGCCTGAATTTTGACTTGATAATAAATTATTAAACTGCATAGGTTCCGTAAAGTAGTACATGAAATATCAGTTCTTGAACTGTACAATATTTGGATTTTGTGTTGTAGTGGCTGGTATAGATCATTAAGAGAGCTCAAGCTCACAGTCAAACCTTCTCCTTAACCTCGCTATTATAATGTGCTGACGTATGAGCTTGATATTATCAGTCGATAAATGGTGATTATCCAATAACAATCCGAAATTGTAATGAAAAATGGGATCAATAAATTATGGACGACATTAAATTTTAAAAATAATTAGCATGACTTTAGGCTACGATCATTTAGTAATCGCTCCTAATTGAGTTTTTTTCCTTGACTCAAAATACACAGTTAATAAACTCATGGGATCAATACTAAAGCTTGACAGACAACCAAATACCAATATTGTAGGTGGTCACTCCGCCACACAAGCTACCCATTGAATACGAGATCATATTATTATGTAGGCTAACAGGAATAATTTAAACAATATTACATGATATACTCATATACTTTAAAAAATAAAATCACTTAATGTATCATTATTTTTTTCTGAAAAATTCCATCAACTTTAAATTAACTATTCTTCGCATTTAAAGTCAAACTGATAGGTGCAATCGATTCCTGGTGTCCAAAAATATAAGTAACGATACCTAACATTTGCAAAAAGAAAAAAAACTTGAAAAAATCGATTTTTGCTAGCGATCGTGTATTGAAAAAATCGTTTTAGTCAATTTCTCGAATTTGAACTGGAGTTTTTCTTGGGACTTTTTGGAAATGTTAGTTGGCACCTATATCTACCGTAACAAATCATAAAACCTTTGTTAGAAATTTGTTCAGATATATTTATCTCACGTATTATGCCTTGATATATGATCCTTGTTTTTTATTTCCCCTAGGTGGCCTGCATCATAGCGATCAACTTTAATCTTAATACAGGTATCTTGATCTTCAAAACATATGTATTTCTACCTTATTTGGTTAGGCCTACATATGTTACATATATGTATGCTTTTTTTTGTCGTGTCGTGTTTTTGTCTGAGTTTGAGTCTGGATCGATGATCATGTATCGTGTTGTCTAGGTATAAACATATTAATTTATGTTTCAGGAGGGACAGTTGACATCACTGTACATGAAGTACTACAAGACGGTAATGTGAAAGAGCTGATTGTGGCGACTGGGGGTGCGTTTGGAGGGACCAATGTGGATGCCGCTTTTCTAAATGTACTGAAGAGACTATGGGGAGAACCATACCTCAAAGCCCTTCAGAATGAATTGCCACAAGTTTGGTTGGAAATTGAAAATCGCTTTGAAAGATCGAAAAGAGAAGCTTCTCCCACAAATAAATTTGGACACAACGTATTCAGTATAACGGTGCCTATGGCGGATAAATATACCGAAATCAGAGGGGCCAATATTAAACAGTCTTCGAAAAATTCTGGCGTGCCTGGAGTGAGCTTGAATGAGAGGGACTGCTATTTGACACTTAGTCCTGCAGCTGTGAACGACATTTTCTACGAGACAATCACACGTATTGGAGAATGCGTGACAGAACTAATGAAACAGCCAGAACTAGGTAACTTAAAATACATGTTCCTAGTCGGAGGCTTAAGCGCATCAGAATACCTAACAAAACGTATTATAGACGACTTCGGTAAACGTACTAGTGTCTTGATTCCTGACGACCCGGCTCTGCCCGTTTTGAAAGGGGCCGTAATGTTCGGCCAAAGACCAGATTACGTACGCACGCGTATCGCCCGCAAAACATATGGCGTAAAATCCCAAACAAATTTTATACCAGGAACGCACAAAGAATCAAAGAAGATCACATTGGCAGGCGTGGCGAAATGCACAGATTTATTTGTAACGTACGTGAAGAAGAATACAGCCATTGAGCTCAATAGCTCCGTGATAAAATCTTTTGTGCCGGCAGATCCGACACAAACTGCAATAGAATTTGAATTCTATTCACATTCTGGTTCATCTGATTCATTATATTCTGATTCAACTAATTCGGAAAAAGTCATGTACATCGATGATGCCGAAACAAAGAAAATAGGTGATATTTCCATTCCTTTGCCAAATGCCGACCGAGGTAAAAAACGACTCGTTGATGTTTCTTTCTATTTTGGAGGAACTGAAATCAAAGTGACAGTTAAGGACAGGAGCGTTATAGACGGAACAGAGAAGACATGCCTGATTTCATTCATTGCCGCATAGTTATTACCTACAGACTGATGTTCAGCCGAATAATCAGTAAAAGTCTGGTTAGATTTTTGCAAATGATGAAACTACAAACCAAATTTAGCTGGTAGGCTACCATAATATATGTACGAAGAATCCAAAAACAATCATTGAACTGCTTATCATGTTTATTGTTTTATATCTAACCGTTTGTTAAATATTGAAAATGATCGCCACATATTATGACACTGCGATTGTGAGCCCTAGGTGGGCATTATATCGGTGTTTCATCTAGTATTACATCTGTAACCTCACCTCACTTTCGCATTACTACTCTCATATTTTAGTCATATGTAACCTCTTCACTTCCACATGTCATGGTTGGTCTCTGCGATACAGTATTCTGTAACTTCCTGTCTTCTGTCAAAATCCTCCCTTGCACATAATGTTTGTTCTCCAAATCCCTTCAGTGATCAAGCTGTGCAGTTAATGTATTTCTTGAATTCACTACTTCTTTGAAAAACTTTAGCTTAGTAGGCTACAATAACGGGTTAACGCTTATTGTAATTAAATGTAGAATTAAAAAATATGACTTACCTCTATTCTTCCCACTGAACACTTCAATTTTAAATGGCTCTCTGTGTAAGTGACAAAATTAATGATAATAATAAAAATGGTAAATTGCGGATTGCAGAGACATTCATTATCCCAGATTGAAGACATCAGACGCCGTTCCAACACTGGTTGCATGTCGTGCCAAGTCTCTCTCGGAGGTACTTGAGATATTACAAGTGCCTGATATTATCCTAACCCGGTAAACACGCGACATTGAACATGTGGAGGCTCAATGTTGATAGTGAGTCAGAGACGGTGACCCACCATATCGTTAGGAATTTCCGAGTTTAATCGTTGACATAATTTTGACAATTTTTAACAATTCTATGGACATGTTATAATACTCAAGTACATATTGTGTTTAATGTGTTAATCCAAATATTTAAAAATGCACATTCATCTTTTTATTTTTTATACATTTCTATATCTGATGCTACAACTTGAGGCCTGTGAAATAGCATACAATTTCACTGGTTGATCAGTTGATACACATTGACATTCTAGTCAATGTGCTTAGTAGTATACTCTATACAAATTGTTTATCATCGTTAAATATGCATAAAGTCATGTCATATTCATAAATTTATATTTAAATTTATATTTAAAGTTTTTTATTTGTATTACCATATAATTATTATCGTTTATGTTATAAAAAAAGGGCCCAATATTTAACCTTGTTATTTGGAACATATCAGATTTAACTTTATTGTAGAAAACGTATCGGTTTTCAATTAAAATGTTAAAATAGCGTTAACTCGACAACTGATATAATAATCTAGTGATTTAGTATTTGAGTGATTTAGTAGCATGGTATGGTCAAAAGCTTTCGAAAGATCTGAAAAAAACTGCCAATGATTTTGATCGATGTCAGTTTGGTCATATAACCTTTGTCAAAACTTCTGACTGCTGTATAAAAGATTGCGAGTAATTAAATTCATGCGTAGTTGTTTCAATTATTTAGATAACATTAATAAGATACGCAAAATCGGGTAGTCTTTTATATGTACGATTCACTCGTTCTTTATATCTAGAACGTTGTGTATTAATTAATGAAAAACAAGTGTAGGATGTGATAATATTTTAATTTAACTACCTTTAATATAAATATGATAAAAAACAGTGATGAATGTATTTGGAAGTTTATATATTGTTTGAAGTATATTCTCGCTAATTCAATAAAACTAAATATATATATTTTTTTATATTTTCTCAATATATAATACTATGTTGCATAAAACAAATGTTTTGAGAATATGGCATTATCTTCAGATTTCCTATGCCATACTGCAGTGCAATAGCCAAATGAAGTAACGGCTTTGCACTACAGCATTTTAGTTATACCATATTCCCTCTGACACACCAGCATAGGCTCAAACGGGCGATTATCCTGCGACCTAAAACGTATATAGCTCTCGTAATAAGAACGAACGAGGGATTTCATGAGCGCGAAGCAACAGTGCTTGTTCCAAGCATGCACACCAGTTTGACGCTGAGACACTAGTTTAGTCAACTGGTCAATATACGATATAATATTACCCAACCTAGAACAAATCGCAGCATAAGGGGGCCACCATTGGATTCCCAGGGATGGGGGGGGGGGGGGCAGGAGTATTTTTGAAATTTACTTCAAGAACTGTTCCATATAAACATGTAACAAAATGTGAAATTTTCAGCGCGTGGCCGAGCCCGATTGAAATAAATAATTTGCCCGAGACAAATACTCCTGCAACCCCCCCCCCCCCTGGGAATCTAATGGTGGCCCCCTAACTAATTGTTATGGCAAACTGTTCAGAAAGCTTTCGGGGATTCCAGAAAAAAAGGATACACAAATATATAAGCTGGGTAACATTAAAAAAACACTTTACCTAAAGTGAACCAGGCAATGAACATATTTCACTCTAGACGCCACCTGTCCACCAGTCCAGTCAAAATATGAAACCATAAATTGCAAAGGCTTTTGTTTTCTCATCAAGCAGTTCCGAATTAAACATCATAGAATAAAACATATTTAAAAATCCCTTAAAATCTAATTGATGGAAGGATACCTAAGATGAACGGCACTATATTTGCGGACTACAATATTATACACAAGGGTGAACTAGGGCCAAAGGCCTCATGTGTTTGGGGCGGAGGCCTATGTAATCATTTCACTACCAAAAAATCGAGGCGTTAAGCAATTTTTGCTTCAACGATAGGGCCAGCGTCGTGGATAGTGGATGGTCGACCAACATTAAACCAGCAATGCCTGCATCACAGCTAAAACGGATGCTGATCCAATGCTGGCTATATGCTAACCGCTAACACAGAACACGCTATTTAAGTCCAGATGGCTTCTAATATAACCCTTTACAGACATGAGACGTTATATTCACATTAAATGTGTGACGATAGGGCAGGTAATGTGGACCTACAAGTCTTACAGTTGTTTCCATGTTAATAGGTTAAGCCTACTTACTTAGTCTAACTGATTAAAATATATTTTTTGGTTGACCCAATGTTGGGTCAATGTTGGGCCGATGTCAAAGACGGTGGATCAAATTTAATTCGACATTGGAAGAACGTATTGTGCTTGCTGGATATATACAACCCCCCCCCCCCCCATCCAGGTAAACCACCTGTATACAGAAGGAGCCGGTTAAGCCAGCATCGCCCTGTGACAGACATACAGAACAGTGTGTCAAAGTTATTTTTTTCCCAGGCCTGCAGTTGATAAGGTTGATCACCATCAGGAGAGGGAGGTGGGCGCCTGGCCGTTTGCTTACCATGCTTTAGGCCTACATTTTAGGCAACGCCAACTGCTGGTTGAATGCTGGTTCAATCAATGTAGACAACATTTAACTAACATTGTGTAAACAACATCTCTGCCAGCTGTACACTCGTTGACGTGTGAAGGGGGCTACACCTGCCAATGACGGGATGGGCCTGCATAGTAGCCAGCAGTAGCCTTTGCTGCAGTGCGAGGGGTCAACGCATCGTGGTTGCTGGACAGTGGGTAATCTGGTAATTATGGTCATTCAATATACATACGGGATAACAACAATATGCCTATTAACTGAAGACCATCAGACCTGATGTGTTGTCTTTACTGGGCGATATTTTGTCTCCCAGCCGACACAATAATACGTTGAATCAATGTTGGTTTAATAATGGTTTAACGCTGGTCAACGTTAAACCAACATTGATTCAACGTCTTGTGTCTGCTAGGCTTGTTCATGTAGCCTACAGTGACCCAACAAACACTTAAGACATTCCCCGATGTTGGTTTGATGTTGACCAATCGTCTGCGATGCTAGCCCACAATTGAGCCAACTCTGGGAGAATGTTTAGTGCTTGCTGGGGAGGAGTTAATAGGGACAAGCTGACATAATTTTCCACCCTTTAATGAATATTCATCATCTCTCAGTCCACCTACCTCCAGCTTAACACCAAATATGGCCATACGACACCATGTGATCACTATGTGTGTACAACATACAAAAGGGACCATCTACAAAAATCTCTTAAAGAGATGTGGAACCACTTGAAGAAGCTCGAAAGCGTATGTGTTAATAGAGTATGCCCCCCGAAAAAGACCAAATATTGAGTGAAATACCTGTTTTATGAATGAAGTGACGTCACGTTTTGGACCAAATCTGCGTCCAAAACACGACAATAAGGTGAGTGGGGATCTCGCCCCACCACAAATACAAAATATGATAAAAATGCGAACAAATGTAATACCTGTTCTTTGTGTATTTTTTGAGAGGACAATCCATTCATGGTACCGATTTGATCATTACAGATGATTTTCAATGTCAAGAAGACAATTCCAAGATAAAAAATGCAATAAATGTGATTTAAAATAAGTACAAATAATACAAATAACAACAGAAACAAGTGCAATACAATGTACAGTGTACTTATTTTCAATGGGATTTTTGCAAGCGGTAGTGTTAGCCTCTGCACCAGAACGACTGCCATGCCACCATGGAAAACCATTTCCATGTAGATATCGAGGCTGACGGCTAGACACTGTATGGTACTAAGCCTTGTAGTTTTTCCGATGTGAACTTTCTACACTGCTGTCTTCACTTGGCAGACATAATTTGTGATTTGATATTCATTATTAGTATAACTGTCTAGTCTTGGTTTTTGCGGAGCAAGAACCTGAATTTGAAATGAAACGTTGCAAGACATAACCTCGATTTTACCGTCACCATAACTAACAGTATAAGTAGTTCTAAATATAACGATCAAACTGCATGTCCAGACAACCTTTCTCCTCAGATTATCTATATTTGAATCCATCCTGGATACCGAGAACAGGAGACAAAACTCAAACTCTGGTATGACAGGCATTAGAGCTGAACACTTCAACAGAGCGTCGGCAAAAACAAATCAATATTTTATAATAAATTTTACCATTTTCAACAACAGCATCAAAGACAAATTTCCCTTGTAAAACAAACCACGAAGCGTGATACCATGAGAAGAATGATAATTATAAACTTGAAATGTTATATGAATAATTATATCTGCATTATATCTAAGTAAATAAACCTACACAGAAACAGATGTTATGACAGTCACAGGAAAGTTTAGTTGATATATTACATATTCTATCCGGTAACATAGACCTAAGCTACTATATAGAAGCATTTCACTATTAGGCCTATGTTACGTTCATCAGTTGACTTGATTGATTTATGGGGCATTTGACATTTGTGTTTTCACCTAGCTAAGTCTTGATTTCACAGGTGTGCACGAATGTGACAGTATTATGACAATGGCTGTGCTCAATGCGTGGTGGTATATGTAGTAGGTTGTTTTTATTTGAATATAATGGAAATAGTTCAATAACGATAAAAAGAAAACAACAACATTCATATTTCATATACTGCCTAAAATTAATACATTTCAGTGTTTGACTATGCCACGCTCTCTTATGTACCACTGACTTAACGTGTGATTAATGCAAAATGACCGCCGCCGATTACCCTGGCATTATACCCCAGTCACACATACACGCCTTGAGTGACAAAAATTAGACCAGTGCGTCGTTGTGCGTCCATGAATTTTGTCAGGATATGAGAAGAGCCAGCGAGTTCAAGACAAATATACAGCGTGTTATAAATAAATCAGGTGTATAAATCAGCGAATACACAGCGTTTCGCCACCGCGTTGCGCGTTAGCAGGGCGACAAAGTTAACGAATACATCGCGCATCGCCAGCGCGAGTCACGAATTAGTCAGAAAGCATTTAGCACGCTATATACGCTATATGTTCCCTCCCTACTATAATCATTTTTTTTTCACAGCTATTCAAAAATTACTGCTCAGTTACATAATTGTACCACAAACTTTCTATTTGTTACCATGGTAAATGATGTGCGGGGTGAATGTTATTTTTTGTTGATATTTTGTATTGAATTACACATAAGTGTGTAAATAATAATGAATAAAGTGATCGTTGTTGTGAAAATTGTTACCTTTTCAATTTAAAAACTGCGTCTATGGTTTTCGCATTATTTTACTTTCATGACCCGTTGCCATGGCAACACCTACATTCATCTATATTTTGATTAAGTAGTGATATCTCATCTTCCCACACAAGGCTCGCTTCTCCCGAGGTCGTAGACCTAGGCCTTGCTGAATCAGTGTTAAAACCATCTATTGGAGTGGGGACTTTCAAGAAAGATTTTTTCTGTTTGACCAAAGTTTGACCTTGGCATGAGTGCTGCTTTAATGCAGGGCCACTGTTTACGATGCTGGCCCTGCATTAAGCAGCACATGTCTGGTGGCCGAAAATTTCACAGGAAGTATCACAGACAGCTCCCACCACATCTCACCAGACACGAGACGTTACATGCGGCAGGGTTGGATTATTGTGGAGCCAATGTCGCAGACAGTGGGCCAACATTAAGTTGGCATTTGGTTGAAAAATTAATGAATATTCAATATCTAAATCATCCTCCCTACCCCAATAGGTGGATGATAACACTGATTCAGCAAGGCTCGGTCTGCGACCTCGAGAGCAGCGAGCCTGGCTGTCAGAAAGATGCGATATCTAAACGTTTTCTAACCAGTGCAGTTTGTAAGGTAATGATAACATAACATTACGAAAGTTTGTTAGTGTCTATTCATCATAAAGTGCTGGTGGTCCAGCTGTAAAATGGTTGAAATTACGGTTTTATGCCGTAATTAGGTCAACAATTTAAAATGACTGCCACAAATGCAAACAAATGCAAAAAGAAAATGTGAACACAATGCACTATAACAGTAACTGATATCTCCTACATTCAGCTCTAGAGTTACGACGTGATCAAAGCCGAGTAATGCACACATCCAAATAACAGTGAAACCGCAGAAAATAGTGACTGTATGTATGGATGAGGAGAAGGTTAAGCCACGAAAAGCTCAAACATTTCATATCATTGACATTTTTGTTTAATTAATGCTTAGCTCAATATTCAAATAAGGACAGAATCTGTCTGTTGTGTTCTGTATGTTACGTGGCAGTACGCACTATTGTGTTATCGCGCCACGGGTGCTTTCGCACAACATTGTGGATTTTTGGGGCTCTGACCGGATGGAAACTGCGCCTACGTCCATTGAGGCTCTTTTACGTCCAACTCTAGTTCAGTCAGACGATCCATCTGATTTACGTGGTTCTCTGAGCCCCACAACACGACATCGCTGCACGCATGTCCTAGTGTATACGGCACCTGGTACTGGCAGTCCTAGGTGGTCACCCATCCAATTATTGACCGGGCCCGGCTTTGCTTAACTTTAGTGAGAGAGCCAACACCGATGAGCTAACGCCGTATTCCATATGACCACGTTGCAAATTAGCCTAATACACCCCTTATCATTTATATGTACATATAACATTCATCCATCCATTCATCCATCCACCCATTCATCCATCCATTCATCCATCCAAATCATCCATTCAACCATCCATCCATCCATCCATCGATCCATCCATCGATCCATCCATCCATCCATCCGTCCATCCATCTATACATCCATCTATTCATCCATCTATCCATCCATCCATTCATCCATCCATCCATCCATCCATCCATCCATCCATCCATCCATCCATCTATTCATCCATCCATCCATCCATCCATCCATCCATCCATCTATTCATCCATTTATCCATCCATTCATCCATCCATCCATCCATCTATTCATCCATCTATTCATCCATCCTTTCATCCATCCATCCATCCATCCATCTATACATTCATACATTTATCCATCCATAATCCACCCATCCATCTATCCATAATCCATGCATTCATTCGTTCGTTCGTTCTTTCGTTCTTTCGTTCGTTCGTTCGTTCGTTCGTTCGTTCGTTCGTTCGTTCGTTCGTTCGTTCGTTCGCTCGCTTGTTTGTTTGTTTGTTTGTTCGTTCGTTCGCTCGTTCGTCCGTTCATTCATTCATTCATTCATTCATTCATTCATTCATTCATTTATTCATTCAATCACTCGTTCATTCATTCATTCATTCATTCATTCATTCATTCGTTCGTTCGTTCGTTCGTTCGTTCGTTCGTTCGTTCGTTAGTTCGTTCGTTCTTTCATCATATATTTATTCATTCATTCATTCATTCGTTCAATAATAAAATAACGAAAAATGAATGTGGCTTTCATAGATTTCATAGATCATTATGGAAAGTATTATGTTAAATCACACTGGCCCACAAAATATACCCAGTTGAGTCTTTTCAGCGTATTTTGGTGAGCATTTAGTAAGCTATATACAAAATATATGTTAAAAGGGCCAACACGATGGCAAATACAATACACAATTAATAGTATGGTTAAAAGGGTCAACAAGATAGCATATACACAATAAATAGTGTAGTTGAAAGGGCCAACAAGATGGCATATACACAATAAATAGTGTGGTTAAAAGGGTCAACAAGATGGCAGATACACAATAAATAGTGTGGTTAAAGGGGCCAACAAGATGGCATATACACAATAAATAGTGTGGTTAAAAGGGTCAACAAGATGGCATATACACAATAAATAGTGTGGTTAAAAGGGCCAACAAGATGGCATATACACAATAAATAGTGTGGTTAAAAGGGTCAACAAGATGGCATATACACAATAAATAGTGTGGTTAAAAGGGTCAACAAGATGGCATATACACAATAAATCGTGTGGTTAAAAGGGCCAACAAGATGGCATATACACAATAAATAGTGTGGTTAAAAGGGTCAACAAGATGGCATATACACAATAAATAGTGTAGTTAAAAGGGTCAACAAGATGGCATATACACAATAAATAGTGTAGTTAAAAGGGTCAACAAGATGGCATATACACAATAAATAGTGTGGTTAAAAGGGTCAACAAGACAGCATATACACAATAAATAGTGTGGTTGAAAGGGCCAACAAGATGGCATATACACAATAAATAGTGTGGTTAAAAGGGTCAACAAGATGGCATATACACAATAAATAGTGTGGTTAAAAGGGTCAACAAGATGGCATATACACAATAAATAGTGTGGTTAAAAGGGTCAACAAGATGGCATATACACAACAAATAGTATGGTTAAAAGGGTCAACAAGATGGCATATACACAATAAATAGTGTGGTTAAAAGGGTCAACAATATGGCATATACACAATAAATAGTGTGGTTAAAAGGGTCAACAAGATGGCATATACACGATAAATAGTGTCGTGTAAAAGGTCAACAAGATGGCATATACACAATAAATAGTGTGGTTAAAAGGGTCAACAAGATGGCATATACACAATAAATAGTGTGGTTAAAAGGGTCAACAAGATGGCATATACACAAAAAATAGTGTGGTTAAAAGGGTCAACAAGATGGCATATACACAATAAATAGTGTGGTTAAAAGGGTCAACAAGATGGCAAATACACAATAAATAGTGTGGTTAAAAGTGCCAACAAGATGGCATATACACAATAAATAGTGTGGTTAAAAGGGTCAATAACATGGCATATACACAATAAATAGTGTGGTTAAAAGGGTCAACAAGATGGCATATACACAATAAATAGTGTGGTTAAAAGGGTCAACAAGATAGCATATACACAATAAATAGTGTGATTAAAAGGGTCAACAAGATGGCATATACACAATAAATAGTGCGGTTGAAAGTGCCAACAAGATGGCATATACACAATAAATAGTGTGGTTAAAAGGGTCAACAAGATGGCATATACACAATAAATAGTGTGGTTAAAAGGGTCAACAAGATGGCATATACACAATAAATAGTGTGGTTAAAAGGGTCAACAAGATGGCATATACACAATAAATAGTGTGGTTGAAAGGGCCAACAAGATGGCATATACACAATAAATAGTATGGTTAAAAGGGTCAACAAGATGGCATATACACAATAAATAGTGTGGTTAAAAGGGTCAGCAAGATGGCATATACACAATAAATAGTGTGGTGAAAAGGGTCAACAAGATGGCATATACACAATAAATAGTGTGATTAAAAGGGTCAACAAGATGGCATATACACAATAAATAGTGTGGTTAAAAGGGCCAACAAGATGACATATACACAATAAACTGTGGAATTCTGGTTCAGAGGGTCAACAAGATGGCATACACACATTAAATAGTATGAAATCCCTGATCAAAAGGACCGACAAGATGGCATATACACCTGAAATTGTGTGGAATCCCCGGTCGTACCACATGTAAAATCTGCCAATGTCAAGTCTTTTTTGTATACTGCTGTTGAATGATCTACAGTGGTTGTCGGTATAAGAGGTGAAAATGATTGCTTTACATACAACCAGTTCTCACTTATTGATTATCTTTAACAATCGTTTTATTACCACAGTAGAGTAGGCTCTGCATGCTATGAGCAGCCATTCTTATGGACAGATAACCTACTGTTATACGGGAGGTCATTAACCTTTAACCCAAAAAGCACTACAATAGGCGTATTTATTCCGGGTTTTTTTTGCCGATTAAATCACTGTTATTGTGAACGAAATGTGTGTTTAAACGTCAGGATTTGCGAATGTTTGGTTTCAAATTTAGAAATACACCCGTTGAACTAGAAGGCTGGAGGTATATTATTACCGCAGATTTGAGACATATTTAAATTCTAACAGCTCGTTATATAAGGTCATCAGAGCATAAGAAAGCAATGTTCACTTTATCAGTGCTTTAAGGGATACTGCTCTGCAGAAGGCTTATTTTTTGTAAAAAAAAATAATTCACGCTTTTTTTCTGTCGCGAAAAGTAAAAAAACGTAAAAAATACTTTTCGCATCAACCGGTACTTGTAAGAAATGGATTTCTCAGTGAAGGATCATTTGCTGAGGTGGAATCAACCATCAGACCTTTGCCACTCGCTCGGACGATTTAAAGTGCCGTGGATCCCCCCACTAACACGGTAATTCACTATAAAAACTGACACATTGTGATTTGGGTCATTTCTCTATTCGAACTGATCACTCTTTGATACCGTCCACTCTTCAGTACAATATTCGAAAACAGTTTTTTGCAGCAAAACTCATGAATAACTGTAATATGTCCTGTGACAATATCTATACTGAAGACATTAACACATTAAGGGACTGTGGAACCGTATAACGTAACCAGACGCATAATGTAACCGGCTACATTATACGGCGCCGTATTACGTAACCGGTTACGTTATACGGCGACTGGTTACATATTACGGTCACAGCGTCAACGTATAATGTAACCAGGGAAAAAAGATACCATACGACCGTATAATGTAACCAGTGCCGTATAATGTAACCAGTGCCGTATAATGTAACCAGTGATAATATTTGTTTATATGTTTCAGGGGGATTATACTATGGGAAGTTATTAATGCTTATTAAATGCTTACATTAAACTGATTGACTGTCTGCCCAGCTCGGACCTGGAATTTATGACGCTGCAGTCTAAGTCCGAGCCCAGCTCGGACCTGGCAATGATGCTTAGCCATTCACGAAATGACATCACTTGCGCAACTATGAACACATCACGGGGAAGCTAGAACATAAAGAGTTGATTTATCTACGTCACAACCGTTTCTGAACTAAAAATATACCTCCAGGCTTAGATGAATACGAGGCTTTCGGTATTTCCCAGATAAGTTGTGAGTGTCATCTCAAAATAGGAAATCTGGTATGCCCCTCAGGGAATTTAGAAAGATTACTAAATCCCATAATAATAACTTAGTTACCCTATTAATTTTTGATTATACACCTATTGAATGCTTCTTCGTACCCTTTGTGGTGTATTTTAATATATTTTATGTGAATTGATATAATGTTGTACTCCTGAATCTCTATGGATCTCAAAAATACAATTTTTAAACAAAATTTCCGAAACTTTGACTACATAATTCGCATATTCAAAATGGCTTTCGGTTAACATGGCTACATCATATTGGCCAATTAAATGAAGTGTATTATGGTAATATATTGTATGTGTGTTCCTATTTGAATGTCTCAAAATCATAAAAAGGGCCGGACCACACAGACGTCCAATGTCAAAACGGCCAGACTGCTATGTCGTCAAGCGGCGCGTTCGTCCGCCCTGCTGTCCGTTCGTTCGCCTGTTTGCTCATCCGTCTGTGCAAGAACTTTACTATATAAAGTTCTTGGCCTGTGCTTTCACTCACTCGTTCGTTCGTCCATCCTCCGTCCGCTGGTCCGTCTGTCGACGAGACATAATTATGGAGGTTAAACATTTTTCAGTATTTTCATGAATAAAAACATTAGCATCATATGTACATGTATGTGCTTATATATTAACGACACAACATTAGATCAACGATGCTATGCCCACGTTCACATTCACCAGTTAGGCTAGATATAGAGACAAAAGTCCTGATTTCTAATTATTGGCAACCATGTCAAAAATAAGAAATACCGGAATTTCGTCTCTATATCTAGCCTAACTGGTGAATGCGCAGCACAAAAATTCAAAAAACTTTTGCAGTTCTAGTCTATGGCCATGTTTACGTCATATGGTCATAATAACAGGCTAATATAAAATCACCAATTTTTTATGATTTTAGACCTGGGCATGTCCGTTTAAATATTTATATGCGTTTTATCTTTAATTCCTTCCTTTCTTTGTTCTGCCATTTCTTCATTAATATATTTATGTATTTCTTTATTCTCGCCACTTTTTCTGTCATAATAACTTTTTTGTTGCATGACTTTTCGTCTTCATTTCATCATTTACTTTTTTCCTTTCTTTCTTAATTATTTATTTTCTTCGCTTATACCTTCCTTCCTTCATTTCTATATATTGACTTGAATGAATGAATGAATAAATACATGAATGAATGAATGAATGAATGAATGAATGAATAAATGAATGAATGAATGAATGAATGAATGAATGAATGAATGAATGAATGAATGAATGAATGAATGAATGAATGAAGGAATGAAGGAATGAAGGAATGAAGGAATGAATGAATGAATGAATAAATGGATGAATGAATGAATGAATGAATGAATGAATGAATGAATGAATGAATGAATGAAGGAATGAAGGAATGAATGAAGGAATGAATGAAGGAATAAAAGAATGAATGTTGCTTTATAATAAATGCGGTATGCGATGATCTGTTAAGAAATGTCCAGAAAACCTTTCGGAGGGTGCCAAAAACAAGACTCTAAATTCGAGCCCTGGCCATGTGAGGTCGAGCACGCTGCCTTTCTGTCACGGGGTCTCCTCACAATAAGGCGAACCCGCGAGCTCCGGCGTGACAGGCGCAGAGTTTAACTGTCACACGGCGGCGTTATAAAATGCGTCTTTTTATATCAAGACTGTTTTCCTCTCATTAAAATTACGGACAGTAAAAGACTTATAATGTAACCGGTTACATTATACGTTTAGTTACATTATACGGTTCTACAGAGCTGCGTTACCAGCGATTTCTCTGTACACATCATACGTTACATTGTCACTCGTCAGTATCATAATCGTCAAGTCAAGTCCCATGAAATATTGACCCACTGTTGTTTTGATGTTGGGGATCACCATCACCCATTTAACCGCCAAATTATTTAATTTTAATTTGCACCCATTAGCGAGGCTCCACATAATAGTTTTTGACGAAGAAAAACATTTTGTACCGAGTGAAGAACCCAAGAGCTCCTGCGTCATAGGCGGCAGTGTTAACTATAAACACAATAACATACTTAGGTAACTTAGTTATGCCTTTTCTGCCGTTTATAAGGACATGTTTGGTAACTTAGTAATGCCTTTTCAGTAGTTGTGTGTGGAAATCATGAACAAAATGAAATGAATCGGGCTTTAGGCCACCTTTGTGCACATATAGGCTAAACTGGGCCAGGAGAACCTCCTGAGGATGGTGAGATGATTGAGATGACACTGTCCTCCAGACACAGGATTCGAAATTCGAGCCCTGGCGGTCTGAGGCCGAGCACGCTACCTCTCGGTCACGGAGGCTCCCCACAATACTAACTTTCACACGTGGATGGGGAAGAAACAATTTTGTTTCTTTCAACCGCCGAGACCGGGAACCGAACCCCGGACTCTGGCGTGAAAGGCAGCGGTGCTAACCACTACCCTAGGGCCCCCGCCCTACTGGGCCGAAGGCCAGGAGCCTCTTAAGTTTATAGCGCCTGAGTATACAGCAGACAGTTAGATTAGTGTTGGGCCAGCCTCGTGGACGATTGACCGTCATTGAACCAGCAATGGGTCACACCAGTGACGTTAGTCATAATAGACGACCTCTCAGCTGCCGGAGTCTCTACTCTACATCTCTCTTCAGAATTACATGTCTGGCCGGATCTCTATCCACTCGCTCTACATGCTGGATAAATAACAAAGTTATCCCTTGATGATATATATATGTGCTGTAAAGCACAAAGCTGATATGGAATGTTGATCCGATATTGGTTTGTTGCCGGGCTGACGTCGAAGACGATTGTATAATATCAGACCAACCAACATTGGGTCAAAATAACTGGTGAATAATTTGTAATACGAATGACTTCTTCCCGATTTCTTTTATGTATCATGTCTTCAGGACAAAAGATGGTAATACGTCCCCCGAAAACAAAATTGGTGCGTTTTGTCGTAAAATACGCCGTTTTTTGTGATGATTGCATTGGAAAGTGGGCGGTACCAAATGTGTGATAGGCTTATGTCGAGAAACCACGACAATAAAAATATGCTATAGTATTGTAATAAATTATGCAGAATTATGGCTTTTTGCCTTATTCCCTGTGACATTGTCTTTTAATATATTTGCATACAATCATCATGACTTCTAACTTGACTTAGTTTGTTATAATTTGAAATTAGTTAGCTAGGTGTTGTATTGTGATGGTACTGTCTGTTTTCTGACTGATGGAGATGTATTATAAAGTATTCATACAGTCGAGTGTGGCCGATTCACTTCAGCCCCGAGACGTTACCCAGTGCCGAAACCGGTCGTCAGAATAATTGACAAAATGTAGTAGATTTGAATAGTTTCTTCTAATAGTACTAGGGTATTTGACTAGTTTGATATCTACTAATCAAATATAGATTACCCTTTCACCGCGTACTTATGACGTAATAAATTACCTGGGCGCTGAATTAATTAATTGTTTAACCAAAAATAGTAATTAATGATGCGACATCCGCGGTCTGCCAGGGGGTCGCCTTTGGCGACATCCACGGTGAAAGGCAAACTTCTGCCGAAATTAATAGATTATACCTTGAACAGAGCCACAACTCTTGTAAAATCTGTAAAAAAAAATGTAAGTAGCCCTGGCAGACAGACAAAGCAACACGGCCGAAAACTTTACCTCAGTCGACGAAGGTAATAACAGTCT
>CAXHKU010000944.1:0-2500 GCA_964017125.1 Flabesymbios commensalis | reverse complement strand
TTAAGTGGGTGAATATTTGAATTATGTAATTCAGCGCTACAAGGGTGAACAACACAAGGGTAAAATCGTCCCCTCTGAACTAAAGGGTTGAGGCTGCTGGTTGGAACTCATCACTTACAAATGGACGCAATATGCAAATACAAATGAACAGGGACAGATGAAAAGAACTGATTTGGATTTTAAGGACCATGTAATTATCATTGTACATAGGCTTATTAGTTATGAATAATGTTGTTCTGATACGCGACACAGTCTGGGTCAGCAGTTTTAGTTATTATGCGCTCGCCTTTTTTATGTCGGATAATTATTGTTTTATTATTTATTAGCCGCCCTATCAATATCCATCTTATCTTTGCGAAATCTGTCTTGGTCCATTTTACGAGTGATTAACGTGGTACAAGCTGCAAACTGACTACTTTGCACATACGATAATGAGATGGCCGTCACAATATTTCCTTACGATTTGATGTTATTGTTGGGGAATGGTCAATATTATCTAATCATCATGAAACTTCTTTAGACCATTCGCAGATGATTTTGATTGCTTGGCCACAATAAAACGAGTCCATGGAGATATAGAGCCAATTTCCGCAAAAGGTGCGCTAAATAACTTGCCAAAAAGGTAGACAGTAAAAAATCGACTGTTTTGCCAAGATAAACATGTTAAAATGTAATAGGCTACTATTTTGGTTTTTAGAACATAGTTACCACCCAAGACAGCGAGAAAATGTTTATCAACTTTATCACCTAATAATAATTAAATAAATAATTAGTTAAATTTGTTCAATCCTTGTGTATTTAGTCGAAATATCAGCTGAAGGTATGCACATATTGCTGATTAACATGGGGGACACCAGGGTGAACATCCTCAAAAAAGAAATTGGTTGCCGATATTTTTAGAAACCCGCCGCACAATGTGTGAGTGAATCCATGAAAAACAAGACAAGGTGTGAATTCAATCAAGATCAGGTTAGTCAGTGGAAAAACACATTTCCATTCATTTAGATGGAATGATGCAATTTAAAGTTGGGACTGTAACTTCCCCTCAATTTAAATGGATTGTGTTAGCAATTCCCGATTAAAAAATTGGGAGAATAGCACAGAATCACGAGCAGTACTACGTCATTTTGTTCCTGAATGAGCGTGTCAGATGAATCCTTATGTAATCAAACCAGGCCAGAGCGTGGACAAGAAACAATGATTAATGAGAGATACGAGGGAGCAAAGACAGCTTGCAGGCTATGTCCTGTGATGTTCCTCAAGGATCATATAATGGGATGCATAATTATTTCATCGTTTTATGTCAAGGTAGCTTAACCCTTTAGCCGCCAAATTATTCAATTTGAATTTTCACTCACTTGAAGTTGTGTCTCGCTCACGCGATCCACAACTTCAAGTGAGTAAAAATAATTCAGATTTGACAAAATGGAGGTCAACTCTTTTCAAATCTTGCTGATTAATGTCACTTTTAATCTTAAACGGGTTTAAAAGCTGATATGTAATGTGCTAATATAAAAAGTAAAAAACGAATATGGGCGGTACCGGAGGTTAAAGGGTTAACTTAACTTAACGTACGTGTCAAGTGACTGTCTGGCACCAGAAAGCCTCCCTGTGGCCTGGCTGGATGCAAGTCCTCATATGTATACACGAGCCATTGGTTGGGACTTCGTCAGACGTTAAGCGTATACAACACCGTACGCATGATATAAACGTGATTAACCCTTAAAGCGCTGAATTTTTTTCTCAAAACCATGGAGACCAAAGGTTTTTTTAATTTGAAATCATCATAAATGTCTTCGTTAGCTCTTTCCGATTCATTTGAATACCTATGTTATGGGTCTACGGCCATTAGAAATATTTTCACTCTTACTGTGCGAGGATCGACTTTAGTCGTCAGAGTCTGCGTTTACAGACGTCAGATTCTGACGACTAAAGCATATCCTCGCGCTGTAAGGGTTAACTACGCCCCGTGTTCATTTGATCATTTTTTTATTCAAAGAAGGTGGGTCCTTTTGTGTATTCTGACTTGATACGCCAGAATACAGAATCACATTTTCTGTTAACCGATGATTAATTGTAGGACTGTCTACGGCAGGCGGGATGTCATTCTTCAAACAGCTAGACAGCAGGTAATCATTTCAATTTGCAACATTTGACAATTTATTTTTGACATACTACGTTATAACTTTGATTAATAGCAGGTATGACCAAACCCGGGTCTTCAACGTTGGCACAGCTCACACTACAGTTCTTGCAGTTGGCGGGGGCCTTCGGGTGGTGGTTAGCACCGGCGACCGCTGCATATAATGCTAGAGTTCAGGGTTCCCGGTCTCGGCGGTTTGAAAGAAACAAAAATGTTTCTTCCCCATCCACTCGTAAAGCTCAGTATTGTGGGGAGCCTCCGTGACCGAGAGGTAGCGTCCTCGGCCTCTAGGGTTTGAATTTCAAATCCTGTGTCTGGAGGGCAGTGTCATCTCATTCATCTCACCATCCTCAGGAA
>CAXHKU010000943.1:0-29101 GCA_964017125.1 Flabesymbios commensalis | reverse complement strand
TTAAACACTAGTACCGTCAAAATCGCAAACCGCAATTTGAAATATTGGGTATGAAGTGATTGTTTGATAAAAATGTGGTGATTTTCTTTTAAATATTTTTTAAATTATTTATTATCACTCACATATGACACAGGCTTTCACATGGATGTAAAATATTTTGTGTCTGATCAATGACAAATGCACAATATAGATTTAAGTTGGTATTTTAACACGTAATTTTACCCATTTTTCATACTTTTTCAGTAAATAGACAAAATACTTTTCTCTCAGCCGATTTTTGTACAGTATAAATGTTTAGTTTTGATTCAAACATGTTCTAGAACTATTGTTGACTTAAAATTAACCCATTTGGAATAAAAATAATGAGTTATGTGAACATATTACTCGCTTTTTTGGTTAGACGTAAAATTAGCTCGCTTTTCTTCAGGCTCGGGAAAATTGACCATATCTCACATCATTGCCCACTGAGTAGTCAAATTTTGAGCTATATCAATATATTTGATATCAATAGAAAGCTACTGGCACAGGCCTTCACATGGATGTAAAATATGTTGTGTCTTATTATTGACAAATGCACAAGAAACCTTTAAGTTGGTATTTTAACACGTAATTTTACCCATTTCTCATACTTTTTCAGTAAATAGACAAAATACTTTTCTCTCAGCCGACTTTTGTACAGTATAAATGTTTAGTTTTGATTCGAACATGTTCTAGAACTATTGTTGACTTAAAATTAACCCATTTGGAATAAAAATAATGAGTTATGTGAACATATTACATGCTTTTTTGGCGGGACGTAAAATGTGCGCGCTTTTCTTTGGGCTCAGGAAAATTTTATGTATCTCACAGTTTTACCCAATGAGTAGTCAAATTTTGGGCTATATCAATATATTTGATATTAATAGAAATCTACTGGCACAGCCCTTCACATGGATGTAAAATATTTTGCGTCTGTTTTTTGACAAATGCACAAGAGAGATTTAAGGTGGTATTTTACCCCTAATTTGACCTTTTTTCATACTTTTTCAGTCAATAGTCAAAATACTTTGTTCTCAGCTGATTTTTGTGTATATTAAATATTTAATTTTGATTCAAACATGTTCTAGAACTATTTTTCACCTAAAATAAACCCATTTTGAATAAAAATAATGAGTTATGTGAACATATTACATGTTTTTATGGTTAGATGTAAAATTTGAGCACTTTTCTCTGGGCTCAGGCAAACTGTATGTATCTCACAGTTTTGCCCAATGAGTAGTCAAATTTTGAGCTATATCAATATATTTGATATCAATAGAAAGCTACTGGCACAGGCCACGGATGTAAAATATGTTGTGTCTAATCTTTCACAAATGCACAAGAAAGCTTGAAGTTGGTAATTTACCACCTAATGTATCCAAAATAAAAAAAATTGTACAAACTTCTTTGATATCAGCTAAAAGTAACTATCAAGGGCTTTAACGTGGATACATAATATTTTATTTCTGTTAAGTACGAAATGTACAAAAATTAAGCGATGACTTTGTATTTTATCCCGCCATTTGAACAATTTCCAACGTTTTCTTAGTCAATAGCAGCAAAACTTCTCGTCCATGTTAACTTTATATGGTATAAATGTTTGTTATTATTTTTATATTCTCTGGGGCCATTTTTCAAAAGTTATCTTGACGACTGAAGAAGTGATCACGGCCATTTTTAAAGTTATCTCAGACACTACAAAAGTTATCTTAGTCATTGAAGAAGTGATCATAGCAACTTTAAACGTTATCTCAGCCACTACAAAAGTGATCTTGGCTACTGAAGAAGTCATCACAGACACATTAAACGTTATCTCAGCCATTGCAAAGGTGATCTTGGCCACAAAAAACTGGTGTCAGCCAATTTAAAGGTTATCTAAGCCACTACAAAGTGATCTGGGCCACTGAAGAAGTGTTCTCAGCCACTTTTAAAAATATCTAAACGACTTCAAAAGTGATCTTGACCTCTGAAGAATTGGTTACAATAACTTTGAAAGTTATCTCTGCCACTATAAAAAGGATTTTGACCACAGCGACTTTAAAAGTGATCTCAGCCACTACAACAGTGATCTTGGCCACTGAAGAAGTGATCGCAGACAAAGATCACCTTGGCAATGGCTGAGAAAACCTTTAAAGTGGCTGTGGTGACTTCTTCAGTAGCCAAGATCACTTTTGTAGTGGCTGAGATAACTTTTAAAGTCGTTATGATTACTTCTTCAGTGGCCAAGATCACTTTTGTAGTGGCTGAGATAACTTTTAGATCACTTCTTTAGTAGACAAGATAAGTTTTTTTGTGGCCAAGATCACTTTCACGGGCTGATATAAGATTGTTAGTGGTCAAGATCACTTTTGTAGTGGCTGAGATCACTTTTTTAGGGACTGACATAAGATTATTAGTGGCCAATATTACCTTTGTATCGACTAAAATCAATTTAAAAGTGAATGTGATCGCTTCTTCAGTAGACAAGATCAGTTTTTTTGTGGCCAAGATCACTTTTATGGGCTGACATAAGATTGTTAGTGGTCAAGATCATTTTTGTAGTGGCTCAGATAACTTTCAAAGTGGTCAAGATCACTTTTGTAGTGACCTAGATCATTTTTTTAGGAGCTGACATAAGATTATTAGTGGCCAATATCACTTTTGTAGTGGCTGAGATAACTTTTATTGTGACTGAGATCACTTCTCCAGTGGCCAAGATCACTTTTGTAGTGGCTGAGATCACTTTCAAAGTCTTTATGAGCACTTCGTCAGTGGCCAAGATCATTTTTATAGTGGCAGAGATAACTTTCAAAGTTAGTGTAACCACTTGTTCAGTGGCCAAGATCACTTTTGTAGTCGTTTATATATTTTAAAAAGTGGCTGTGATCACTTCTTCAGTGGCCCAGATCATTTTTATAGTGGCAGAGATAACTTTCAAAGTTATTGTAACCTTAGTGGCTTAGATAACCTTTAAACTGGCTGACACCAGCTTGTTTGTGGCCAAGATCACCTTTGCAGTGGCTGAGGTAACTTATAAAGTGGCCGTGATCACTTCTTCACTCGCCAAGATAACGTTTGCATTGGCAATATAAAAATATTTTTAAGTTGCTTTGATCACTTCATCAGTGGCCAATATCGCTTTTGTGGTGGCTGAAATAACGTTTAAAGTCGCTGTAATCACTTCTTCAGTGGCCAAGATAGCTTTTGTAGTGGCTGAGGTAACTTTAAAACTGGTTGTAATCACATCTTCAGTGGCCAAGATCACTATTGTAGTGGCTGAGATCACTTTTAAAGTCGTTATGAGCACTTCGTCAGTGGTCAAGATCATTTTTATAGTGGCAGAGATAACTTTCAAAGTGGTAAAGATCACTTTTGTAGTGACCTAGATCACTTTCTTAGGAACTGACATAAGAATATTAGAGGCCAATGTCACTTTTGCAGTGGCTGAGATAACTTTTAATGTGACTGAGATCACTTCTTCAGTGGCAAAAATCACTTTTGTAGTGGCTGAGATCACTTTTAAAGTCTTTATGAGCACGTCATCAGTGGCCACGATCATTTTTATAGTGGCAGAGATAAATTTCAAAGTTAGTGTAACCACTTCTTCAGTGGCCAAGATCACTTTTGTAGTCGTTTAGATATTTTAAAAAGTGGCTGTGATCACTTCCTCAGTGGCGCAGATCATTTTCATATTGGCAGAGATAACTTTCAAAGTTATTGTAACCACTTCTTCAGTGACCCAGATCATTTTGTAGTGGCTTAGATAACCTTTAAGCTGGCTGACACCAGTTTTTTGTGGCCAAGATCACCTTTGCAGTGGCTGAGATAACTTATAAAGTGGCTGTGATCACTTCTTCACTTGCCAAGATAACTTTTGCATTGGCCAGATAGCTTTTTAGGTTGCTGTGATCATTTCATCAGTGGTGAAGATCATTTTTATAGTGGCAGAGATAACTTTCAAAGTTATTGTAACCACTTCTTCAGTGACCCAGATCATTTTGTAGTGGCTTAGATAACCTTTAAACTGGCTGACACCAGTTTGTTTGTGGCCAAGATCACATTTGCAGTGGCTGAGGTAACTTATAAAGTGGCTGTGATCACTTCTTCACTCGCCAAGATAACTTTTGCATTGGCGAGATAACTTTTTAAGTTGCTGTGATCACTTCATCAGTGGCCCAGATCACTTTGTAGTGGCTTAGATAACCTTTAAATTGTCTGACACAAGTTTGTTTGTAGAAAAAGATCACCTTTGTAGTGGCTGAGATAACTTCTAAAGTGGCTGTGATCACTTCTTCACTCGCCAAGATAACTTTTGCATTGGCGAGATAACTTTTTAAGTTGCTGTGATCACTTCATCAGTGGCCAATATCGCTTTTGTGGTGGCTGAAATAACTTTTATAGTCGCTGTATTCACTTCTTCAGTGGCCAAGATAGCTTTTGTAGTGGTTGAGGTAACTTTTAAACTGGTTCTAATCACTTCTTCAGTGGTCAAGATCACTTTTGTAGTGTCGGAGATAACGTTTAAAGTTGCTGTGATCACTTATTCAGTGGCCAAGATCACTTTTGTGGTGACTGAGATAAATTTTAAAGTCGCTGTGATCACTTCTTCAGTGGCCAAGATCACCTTTGTAGTGGCTGAGATAAAATTTAAAGTTGCAATGATCACTTCTTCAGTGACTAAGATAACTTTTGTAGTGGCTGAGATAATTTTAAAAATGGCTGTGATCACGTCTTCAGTCGTCAAGATAACTTTTAAAAAATGGCTCCAGAGAATGTAAAAATAATAACAAACATTTATACCATATTAAGTTACCATGAGTGAGAAATCTTGCTGCTATCGACTAAGAAAACTTTGGAATTTGTTCAAATGGAGGGATAAAATACAAAGTTAGCGCCTAATTGTTGTACATTTCGTATTTAACAGAAATGAAATATTATGTATCCAAGTAAAGGCCCTTGATAGTTACTTTCAACTGATATCAAAGATGTTTGTACAATTTTTTTTATTTTGGATACCCGGTATTCATTGGGCAAGAATGTGAAACACTGTAAATGTCTCTGGGCTGGAAGAAAAGTGCCAAATTATACATCCAACACACATGTGTAATATGTTCAAACAGCTCATTATTTTTTTATTCCAAATAGTTTTATTTTAGGTCAACAATAATTCTAGAACATGTTTGAATCAAAACTTAATATTCTTTATACACAAAAATCAGTTGAGAGAAAAGTATTTTGACTATGTACTTAAAAAGAATGAAAAATAGATAAAATTATGTGTTAAAGTACCAACTTCAGGCTCTCTTGTGCATTTGTCAAAGATTAGACACAACCTATTTTACATCATTAGGCTGTGCCAGTAGCTTTCTATTGATATCAAATATATTGATATGACTCAAAATTTGACTACTCCTTGGGCAAAACTGTGAGATACATACATACATACATTTTCCTGCGCCCAAAGAAAATCACGCAACTTTTACGTCCAGCCAAAAAAGCATGTAATATGTTCACATACCTCATTATTTTTATTCCAAATGAGTTAATTTTAAGTCAACAATAGTACTAGAAAATGTTTGAATCAAAACTAAACATTTATACTGTACAAAAATTGGCCGAGAGAAAAGTATTTTGTCTATTTATTGAAAAAGTATGAAAAATGGGGAAAATTAAAATATCAACTTAAAGCTATATTGTGCATTTGTCATTGATCAGACACAAAATATTTTACATTCATGTGAAAGCTTGTGTCATATGTGAGTGATAATAAATTATTTAAAAATTATTTAAAAGAAAATTAACACATTTTTAGCAAACAATCACTTCATACGCAATATTTCAAATTGCGGTTTGCTACGGTACTTTTGGACAGGATGATTTTTGTAAGACGCGCAGATTCGGATTCCTGAGAAAATTTCACTATAGGTGGAACTCTTGGATCGTATGGACCTTTCAACACAAATAAAACCCCCCTAGCTCTGGGACTATAGGCCTACATGTCTAAAAGGTGCGTTCATCGAGAGATTTCATCCTAGAATATAAATAGCATCTACCTTAGTAAATCGGACCACAAATCATCAAGTTAATAGTCTGTTCACATCATAAGTGAGCGAAGAGGCAACATGGCGAAGAATTTAACTTGGCACTGTCCATAATCCTGAATGAGGTCAATATGAGCGCTAAGCGGTCAATACGAAATACAAGCCAGGGCATACATGAAAAAGTCCGTCAAATTAGTATATTTCAAGTAATTTGTCCGAATTGTTCATAATGATAAAAAGTAGAGACCAGTCAATACAACGCCAGCAAAATAACTGTTATTACACAGGGCAGATACTATGTTATTAGGGCAAATAACAGCATAGGTTTATAATAATATCAACGTATAACTAATTCAACTTAATAATGTGAGCTCGATATATTGAGCTAAGAACTCGATATATTGATTTAATAACTGAATATATTGAGTTAAGAACTCAATATATTGAGTTGTGAACTAAATATATTGAGTTGTGTAGGAAAATAAGAAGAATAGTGCAAAAGTCGCTTCCGGGGCTTCATGCATTTGGTATTGTGGCATAATGCAGTTGTTTATTTCCAGGCTCCAGAAAAAGACTGGATTTACGATTGTTCTGTAAGTTTTAAATATTGTCTAATTCTATTACATTTATCTCTCTCTCTCTCTCATAATCTTTAATCATAATCTTTCATAATCTATTTTGTTAGACACTCATCGATATATTCTCTGTCTAGTTGTAGGCCCCTATATATGGGATAAATATACAATATTACCCGGTATTTTCAGTATTGGCACTAGTATTTTGTTGCGGTAGCCAGTATTTTGTCGAAGCCGGAGGCCGACGCAAAATACGGCCACTGAAACAAAATAATAGGACAATACTGAAAACACAAGAGTAATGTTGTGTTTATTATATACCTTGTAGGCTAAATGTTATTTTGTTTTATCAACTGAATAGGCCTAACGTACCCTAGGCCTACCGTTTGTCTCACTTGAGACCATTGTTCTCTGGTGGAGTCAACTCGCTCTTGGGGGGGGGGGGGGGTGCCTCTGGAACCACACTATTCTACACATCCTCACATAATTTAAATACTAAATATCAAGTCCTGGCCATTACTGATAGTCCTAAACTCAGGATAGGCCTATAGGCTAGGTTATGTAGGCCTATGCGCCTACAGATAACCTGTTTAAATTTATAAACATAATAATTATCCAATTACATAGGAAAGACTATATAGGGGGGGGGGCTACCCAGGCCCAGTCACCTTACAATCTGTTTGTAGGTCATGACTATTAATAGCACCAGCATATACCATGTACATACTGCCAGCAGTCAGCTGTGGGTGGGGTGTATGCCTGAATGTAGGCCTACCCTAAGGCACAAGTCGTCTGTCTACAGGCTTCACAGTGATAACTGATTGTTATCAACATGCTATATCTTACTAGCTGGCTGACCTATGCCTAGACAGTGTGTTCTACCTGTTAACATAGCTAAGGGGTTTTGTCAAGTTAAAAAAATTCCAAAAATCCGAGAAAAACTCAGAAGTGGGTGGGTGGGTCAAGCCCCAACTCGGATTTAATTTTTTTTTGAATAGTTGTGTTTTTGTGTTTTTTTGTGTTGCTTTTATGATTCCAATTGTTGCAAAAAAGAAGAATTGGATAGGGGGGGGGGGGTGGATTAGATTGGCGTCTGAATAATGGAGTTTTTCTCGGATTTTTGGATTTTTTTTACTTGACAAGACCCCTATCTATGCATAAGCTAGATACACAAACACAAGCATAATTTCGTAAGCCCAAACGTGTTTTCATTGAAAGATTACATCTTAGAAAATAACAGAACATAAACGTTGAATAAATCGGGACACAAATCACCACGTTATTAGTATTTTCACCTCGTAAGTGAGTGGGGAATCAACATGGCTGGGAATGAAATGTCACACTCTCCCAGAGCCTGAATGAGGTCAATACTAAAGCTAAAATGTCAATAGGAACTCTTAACTGTCAATACAACGCATTTCAATATTTGCCCTAAATGTCCATAATGATAAATAGCAGAAACTAGTCAATAAGACGCCAGCCAAAATAAATAACTGTTATTGCACAGGGCCGAAACTATGTTATTAAGTCAAATAACAGCATAGGAATATAATAAATAGACAATATAACCAGGTGTTGTCAGTATTGGCCCGAGTATTTTGTTAAGGTGGCCAGTATTTTGACCAGGCCAGAGGTCGAGGGTAAATACGGCAACCGAGACAAAATTATAGGGCATATACTGAAAACACAAGGGTGATGTTGTATTTATTATATACTTTGTAATTCTATTTTGTCATTCGATTAGGTCTATCACGTAATGATTACCTAGTCCCACTCGTAACCATCGATGTCTAGTCAGACACACTTGGTTATAGCATTTGCTGTCTCTCACAAATCTAGCAGGATGTAGCATACGCCCAGACCTAAGCCTAGGCTTTGTGTTCACCTGTACACAGACTGTTATCGTTATACTGGCTGACTGACTGTATCTATACACAAACACACGTAGGCCTACATACATGTCTAAAAGGTGCGTTCGTTGAAAGATTCCATCATAGAATATAAAATAGCATCTACCTCGGATAAATCAGACCACTAATCATCAAGTTACTAGTCTGTTCACATCATAAGTGAGCGCAGCGGCAATATGGCTCAGAATTAAATGTGGCACTGTCCTTGATCCTGAACGAAGACTAACCGAACAATACGAAAGCCAAACCCGGGCATATACGAAAAACCTGTTCAAATAAGTAAAATTTTAGTATTTGCCCTAATTGTCCATAATGAAATAGTAGAAGCTAGTAAATACTACGCAGCAAAATAACTGTTATTACATAAGGCCGAAACTACGTTATTAGAGCAAATAAGAGCATAGGTATATAGCAATATCAACATATAACAGATTCAACTAAATAATGTGATATGATATGTCAAGAAGTTAACACTATGATAACATTTGTTAATATACCATAATGCACTTGTTTGTTTTCAGACTGGCTTAAGAACGGATGAAGATTTGGTATTTAATTTAATTTTCTTATTGTAATCCACGTAGCATGTTCCAATGTATACTAATCGCTCTCTCTCTCTCTCTCTCTCTCTCTCTCTCTCTCTCTCTCTCTCTCTCTCTCTCTCTCTCTCTCTCTCTCTCTCTCTCTCTCTCTCTCTCTCTCTCTCTCTCTCTCTCTTTCTCTCTCTCTCTCTCTCTGTTATTACACAGGGCCGAAACTATGTTATTAGGACAAATAACAGCATCGGTTTATAATAAAATCAACGTATAACTAATTCAACCTAATAATGTGATAGGCCTATGATATGTCAAAAAGTTAACAGCATTATGACATTTGTTAATGTACCATAATGCAGTTGTTGTTTTTGTAGCTGGGCGTCAGCCCGCGTACATTATTATCAGAATTTAGTCTCTGAATTTGAGACAAAAAGTGACGTCATTTCATTCATAAAACTGATAGATGGTTGAATTCCATTCATAAATCTGACCATTGGACTCAGTTTCGCGGACCCTATCAATAGATACATATCTGCAGGGGCTTCTTATATCAGTTTGATACAAAACAAGACTGTTCGATGTTGACAGTCACTTAACTACTGGTAGTAGGTTTGTACTCAAGTCTTTCCAAACATAAATGTTATTGGCTGATCAGCAATAATCAATCAGCTATGTTATTGGCTGATCAGCATAATCAATCAGCTATGTTCTGATTGGGCGCAACTTATGCAAATTACAGGGCCCGGTAACAAGCAGTATTCTGGGGAGAAGGGTTTGTATCTTGATCAGTGATTAGCCAGCGATGACATCATTTAAAAGTGACACAATAGCTGACATCCATCTCCAAATATGGTATGCCCTATTGCTCTCAAGGATTTCCCCTCCTGGGACATACTGCATGCTGATTGGCCAGCAATGACATCATCTATAAAACATGTCTGACCTCAATAGCTGACCTAACTTCTGAGGTCAGAATTATCTGTACATAGGGGCCAACAACACGACACCCCACTGCAGATGAAATGAGGGAGGGGTGGTATTCAGTTACCATTAATATCGTTATCCCACAAGGTTTCAGGTCAACCCAGCAACCATGATGCGTTGACCCAATGCCGATACAATATTGGTCCGATGTCGCAGACGCTAGGCCAACATTAAATAGCATCAAGTCTGCTGAGCACTTGGATTCAATGTTGTGTTTTCATCTGGTCTCGACACACATTAGCCTGTAGTCTACCCAGCATCATCTGCACCAGTCCAGTCTCAATTCACGCCGAGCGTTGCGTGTCGCAAATTACATGGCAGAGTGAAGATGACCCATTATACACAAGACAGTGAATCAATGTTGGTTTAACGTTGGTCCAGCGTCGTAGACTGGGGTATAGGGATTGGGCACTACACACCACAGCTGATCAGCATGATCTTTGAGTCTGATCGTCACCTCATAGACATATCCACACATTGTTTCCCAATTTCCCTGTCGTAGGCCCAGAGATTAGTTATAATACATTGTAAATAAGTTGTAAACCCCAATACAACACAACGTAGCAACAAAAATTGCAACTGAAGGTTGTGGACAGACCTTGGGTTGGCACTGTTGGTGTGGGCTCTTCCAGGGCTACAAAGTGGCTCACCCCTGTGGGGGATGGTGTTGACCTACTAACGTTACTAATGCACAAAGTATCAACGTCTGTCCGGGTGGGCTACTGGCAGACTCAATTCAGCGCCACATGGTTACCCCTGCATCACATTCAATTGGAGTAGGCCGGCCTATCAAGCTGGAAGGGGGAAAGAGGCTGGTTAACATACTAAGCCATCTAAGGGGCGCACCATTTGATATCTGGGGGGGGGGGGGGGATAGGAAAAAAAAGTTTGTTGAAAATGTGGTCAGAAAAAAAAAATTGTTGACCAAAAATTGTTGAAAAATATGTTGACCAGAAAAACCACCAAATGGTAACGTACATAATAGGAAAGGCATACGACAAAAATATAGATTTCAGTTCTGCAACGAAAATTAAAAAAAGATTGTCGGACGTTCATCACAAAAAAAGCTTGCAACCAACAAAAACTCTAGCCCCCCCCCCCCCCCCATATATCTAATGGTGCGTTCCTGACTCCTGAAAGGCTGAATTATGTCACTGTGTTTTCTATCAAAGCAGTGTTTCCATGGTAGTTGCAACTAAGACTTGAAATTCAAGTACAATGCAGACTGCTTAATATCCTTTATAACATCATATATCCTAGTTATGTTAATTATAGGCTTACTGTAGGCCCCTATATATGTCATCTTCACTCTGCCATGTGATTTGCGGCACGCGTTGAGCTACGCTCGGCATGAATTGAGACCAGACTGGTGCAGATGTATATATGTATGAATGGTATAATCTCAAAGTAAAGTATAGGGGAGACTGGGGCACTTTGCGACAGGCCTGTTTTACAGAATATATATTGCGATTTGTTCGCCAGCTGGTCAATGGTACCAAAACTAACCAATTTCCATTTTCCACCCTGTTTAAGCTTAGGTCCATTTTTTACATAAAAAAATCTTTTTTAGGATGATCAATATCTGTGTTTATAGATCACGTAATACTTTATTTCCCTATGATTTCTGTGATATATTTCTGTGCTATCACTTTATCACTTATGTATAATGGTTTGCTTCAAATACACCCCACACAAAAACTATGAATAATATCAGATATGAGGTCAGTCAGGGTGTCTCAATGTGCCCCAAAACTGTCTCAAGGGGCCTCGAGTCTGTCTCAGTAAAATGTTTTCATATAATTCTGTTTATGGTTAATATAGTGAATGTATGAATGATATAATCTCATAGTAAAGTATCCCATATCTGCAAAAATTAATGTTCAAGACATGCCACCCCTTGCCATGCTACTTGATAACTGTTGGGTATAATTTTCTGCTCATTGTAGTCTAGCCATTCATTTAAAAATTATATGCATAGTGGACAAATCTAATATTTTGATGTGATGTGGGACTACGTACTCTACCTAGGCAATGAAGTTAGGCCCAAAACACATACTGTGTAACAGTCGACCCGTGCTGGTTTTGACAACATCAGATGCAGTAGGCCTACACCTATAGAATTGGAGATTTATTTCAGCTCTATGATAAATTGCCAAATTTAAGTTGTTGCCGGTCCAACATGACAAACTTAAAATTGGGACATTTCCAACCTCAGTCAAGGTGAAGCTGTGACAAGAGGATGAGCATCATTTAATTATCCATTTATATCAGTCTTGATATAGATAAAATAAGCACACAACATTCCTCGTTCATTTACTGTTGTCGCATTTGCATGGCGTAAAACATCAAAATTTTATCACAGATTTGATATGCATATAAGGGCATGCCGTTATGAGCGAGTATGCCATTCTGAATGACACACCCTTATAAGTGAACAATTTGTAGTATTTCCCTTTGCCCCAGCTACATGAGGCCTTTGGCCCTAGTTTCAGCTTAACTTCGCAGAGCATCTTGGGAGCCAAGAGGTATTTAAGTTTATTTTCTTATTCTAATCCGTGTATCATGTTTCAATGTATACTAATCTCTGTCTCTCTCTCTCTCTCTCTCTCTCTCTCTCTCTCTCTCTCTCTCTCTCTCTCTCTCTCTCTCTCTCTCTCTCTCTCTCTCTCTCTCTCTCTCTCTCTCTCTCTCTCTCTCTCTCTCTCTCTCTCTCTCTCTCTCTCTCTCTCTCTCTCTCTCTTCTCTCTCTCTCTCTCTCTCTCTCTCTCTCTCTCTCTTTCTCTCTCACATCTTTCATAATCTATTTTTTTAGACACTCATCGATATATTCTCTGTCTAGTTGTATATATGGAATAAATATACAATATTACCCGGTGTTTTCAGTATTGGCACTAGTATTTTGTAGGTAGCCAGTAGCCAGTATTTTGTCGAAGCCGGAGGCCGACGCAAAATACGGCCACTGAAACAAAATAATAGGACAATACTGAAAACACAAGAGTAATGTTGTATTTATTATATACCTTGTAGGCTAAATGTTATTCTGTTTTGTCAACTGAATAGGCCTAATAGTCCAGGCAATAAATATTTTTTAATGGACAAAAATGTTAACAAAGGTTTTTCAACGGAATTTGACTCAGTGGGGCCATGTAAAAACACCCATAAAACCCCACCCGAGTCCTCCTTGGGGAAAGCCTCGTTTTCGAGTAAAATCCAAAATGGCCGCCATTAAACCAGTAATTTGTGTATTTTTTTTTAATAAATCGCTATAATTTGAGAACTAAACAACGGACAGCCACATATATTATGTCTTCTCGCATTAATTTTTTTTAGGGATTTCATTTGTTCACATTTAAAATCCCTAAGAGGTCAAACTGAGGTCATTTTCGGGGTCAAGGTCAAATTAGGCCTAAAAATGTGAATAATTTATATATATTTTTTATTAAATCGCTATCGTTTCAGAACTAAGCATCGTAGAGCCACATACAATATGTTTTTTCGCAATATTTTTTTCAATGGATTCTATTTGATTACATTTCAAAGTTGTAAGAGGTCAAACTGAGGTCATTTACAAGGTCAAGGTCTTATAAATGTGAAAAATTTGCATTTTTTAGGTGCACAAATGCCAAAATATTTAATTGAAAAAAATGTTAACAAATGTTTCTCAACATAATTTGACTCGGTTGAAGTATTTAAAACAACACATAAAACCCCATCCAAATCCGACTGGGGAAAAGCCTCGTTTTTGAGTAAAATCCAAAATGGCCGCCATTATTAAACCAGTAATTTAAATATATTTTTTTAAATCGCTATTATTTCAGAACTAAGCATCGTAAAACCACATATAATATGTTTTTTTCACACTATGTTTAAGGGATTTTATTTGTTCACATTTAAAACTCATGAAACGTCAAACTGAGGCCATTTTCAAGGTCAAGGTCAAATTAATCCTCAAAATGTGAATAATTTATATATATTTTTTAATAAATTGCTATCGTTTCAGAACTAAACATCGTAGAGCCACATATAATATGTTTTTTTGCAATATTTTTTCAAGGGATTCTATTTGTTTGCATTTTAAATTTCTCAGAGGTCAAACTGAGGTCATTTTCAAGGTCAATGTCTAAAAAAAATTGAAAAATTTGCATTTTTATGTGCACAAATGCCAAAATATTTAATTGACACAAATGTTAACATATGCTTCTCAACATAATTTGACTCTGTTTAAGTATTTAAAACAACACATTAAACCCCATCCGAATCCTCCTTGGGGAAAGCCTCGTTTTCGCATAAAATCCAAAATGGCCGCCATTATTAAACCAGTAATTTATATATTTTTTTTTAAATCACTATCATTTCAGAACTAAGCATCGTAGAACCACATATAATATTCTTTTTTTCATACTATTTTTTTAAGGGATTCTATTTGTTTACATTTCAAATTTCTAAGATGTCAAACTGAGGCCATTTTCAAATCAAATTAGTCCTAAAAATGTGAACAATTAGCATTTTTAAGTGCACAAAAGCCAAAATATTTAATTTACAAAAATGTAAACAAATGTTTTTCAACATAATTTTACTCATCGGTGCTATGTGAAACAACACGTAAAAAGCCTACCCAAATCAACCTCGGGGAAAGCTACGTTTTTGGGTAAAATCTAAAATGGCCGTCATTATGCCAGTTGTTTATGCATTTTTTAAATCTTTTTAGAACTACACATAGTAGAGCTACATATATTATGTCTTTTCGCACTACTTTTTTCTGGGATTCTACTTGTTCACATCTTAAATTCCTATGAAGTCAAACTGAGGTCATTTTTAAGGTCAAGGTCAAATTAGACCTAAAATATAAATAATTCACATTTTTAGGTCATCAAATGTAGAAATATTTAATGGACAAAATGTTAACAAATGCTTTTCAACATTTGACTCGGTTTGGCTATGTAAAAACACACTTAAAACTTCACCTGAATCCAAAATTCCCCCATTTCAACAAGTAATTGAGCAAAATCTATATAATTTGATCAGTCAGTCAATGATACAGCATTGGATTACGTTGGATTGCATTACACTGCTTCAGTACTAAAGACGAAGCACATAATCGCAGAATGGGAAATTATGTTGGTGAGTCAGTCTCAGCATCTGCAGAATTGAGCCTTATCATGAGTATAAAGCATTTCTGGCGAATTCGTCCAATGAACAGGCCTTAATAAACCTTTTTGGTGAATACATGGCCAATGTAGACATCACCGTCCAGCATGCAGAAGGTGATTCAGATTATAAGATATGTACCGTGGCCTGCAGGTCAGCACAAGCAGGTGTTATCGCAGACGATACAGATATTTTTCAGTCAAGTTTGGCTATCATGCTCAGGGCCGTTTCGGACATTGCCTATCGCGGTTTGAAGCTGAGCCTGCAATATGTATTTAAGAAAATTAAAACTAGTCTGATGATGAATGTATTCAACAATCAGACATACTTCTCAACCTGAACTCAGAAAGGGAAACACTGGCATGGCCTTGACTACTAATTTGTATTGTCAATAGAGTTGGCGACAAAATGCTTCCTTGTGGAACACCTTTCTCCTGCAACTTATGTGAAGTGTACGTGTTATCTCATCTGACTTCAAATAGTACCCCTTAGACATAAACGTGTTTTACACTTCCAGGTGGTGTCATAGGCTTGTTCTGGATCAAAACATATTCCCACAATGTGTTGATGTTTTACAAAACCTTAACGGATATGCACATCTAACTTAACCAGATGATCTGTATGTGTTTTTACATTTAAAAAACCAAGCAATGTGTGGAGTGTAGATTTGCTTATGCTCGACTTGTTCTCACTTGCATATATGTTGCCTCCACATTGACTTCTTCTCGTCTATTATCATACAGGTCCCGAAAATATTTAAAATGGCACAAGAAGTGGACTGGACTGAAAAGAGGGCACAATAAGTACCTAGGCTAGAATAAGGGGACTGGACAACATCGAGGGGGTGGGGGCACGTGACCCACTGGTCCGCCCCTAATTATACTACACAAGCGCTCGTTGGTGGTTGGTTTATTGCTGTCCCTGCGTCGCAACTCAACTGGTCCAGCAAACATGTTACGGGAAACGTTACAGGCTCCTGAAGGAGCGAACACATTGGCGACATCAGGTTGTCTAGTTTTATTGAACAAAATCCTTTTGGCTTTATACTTCTAAGATTTGAAACGAGTAAAAAAAAAGTGTTTTCATTCTATTTACTCGACAAGTTTAAATTCGATATATGTCATATTGCAATATACTTTTACTTCGCGTGGAATTAATTTTCGCGCCTTTCGCACAAGGACCCTGAGCGCGAAATCATATTCCCAGCGAAATACTGTTCACCACATATTGTTTTGTGAACTTTGGGACTGGGTTTTAAAGGGTGTGACTGCCGCTGTGCAGTCGACTGTGGTTATGTAATCTATTTGTGTTATTGTCACGTTAACCTGTGAAAGTTTAAGTCCTAGGATTTATATTTAAATGACTGAATGGCAACGACTAAATGAAAACATATGAAATATATTTTTATTGTGACAAAAAACATAAATTGATACCAATATTTTTATTTTATTCCCATAGTATTCTAAACCTGCTTGTACAAAGTCCTTGATAATACAGTACGCTTTCTGTGTGATTTATTCGATGACTGCTATTAACCAGCGGGCATGAAGGGGTTTAATGATAGATGTCTTGATGTCGATGTTGATCTTTTCTATGTCAAGTTGAGGGGTAGTGACCCAGCAAACACGAGACATTGATCCAGTGCTGGCGTGATACTGGTCCAGCGTCGAAAATAGTGGGCCAGCATTTCCCCAACACTGGATCAACACCTTGTGTTCATTAGGGACAGACTCAATGTTGCGTTTCTTGGCACGTGTTTCTCTAAGGATTTGAGCTAAGTGACACTATAGTTGCCCTCAGATCTATGCAAACATTACACATATAAGTGCACATATATAGCTATTTTTAAATGCCCACAATCAAACAGATACGATGAGCATTTAAAAAAATAAATTAAAGCGAAATATAATAATAATAATAATAATAATAATAATAATAATAATAATAATAATTAATTAAATTGATAACCTGTTGGATTGATAGGGTTAATTAGTAGCGTGTGTCCAGTGCATTTGCCTCAATGGTCGGTCACCCCCTCCCCTCCAGTTAATTGATGATCATAGCATTATGTTTACTTACGACGTTGCATTATAATGATTACTAGTGGGGAAGGGTGATGACAGTCGTTTAGGCGAGATAACAATTACATGTCTCCAAGCCAAAAAAAAAAATTCAAAAAATATTTTTCGGTGAAATGTGGTCAAAAATCGGATTTGCGCGAAAATTCATATCCGCGAAATTAAAGTATATATAGGCCTACCTATTGGACCACTAGTAAAAAAATTCATTATATAATTGTTATACTGATCATTTGTGACCTTCGTGTGATGCTTGAAGGTCACAGAGGCTTATGATCGTAATTTGATTAACATAAATGGGCTCTACGTCCTAAAATTAGTCAGAAATGACATTTTACAGTTGATTATGAGATTTTTAAGTAAAAATCTTTTTTGTTCAAAAGGCCGCTGGTGATCATCTTGGATTTTTGTGATTTTCGGCCAAACGCGAAATGCATCTTTTGAAATAAAAACTAGTGGCCTCCATAAATCATTTTTCCACCTAAATGCATTAAAAAATCTGGTCCACTGGGAGACCACTGGATGAAATAAGTGAATACTTGCTTTTCACTTGTGATCGATGGTGGCCATTTCCGCCCACCTTTTCTAAAGAGACGTAGAAGGTTATTTTTTGACAAATATCTTACTTGCCAAAGGTTGGTCACGGAATCATGGTTTTAAAAAAAAATCATAAATTACTGGTTTAATGGCGGCCATTTTAGATTTTACCCGAAAACGAGGCTTTCCCCAAGGTGGATTCGGGTGGGGTTTTATAGGGGGTTTTACATAACCCCACGGAGTCAAATTCCGTTGAAATACCTTTGTTAACATTTTTGTCCATTTCCAATGGTCCACGATCACTTCATTGCCTGGACTATAACGTACCCTACGCCTACCGTTTGTCTCACCTGAGACCATTGTGCTCTGGTGGAGTCAACTCGCTCTTGGGGGGCCTCAGGAACCACACTATTCTACACATCCTCACATAATTTAAATACTAAATATCAAGTCCTGGCCATTACTGATAGTCCTAAACTCAGGATAGGCCTATAGGCTATGCTATGTAGGCCTAGGCCCTACCTGTAGCCTACAGATAACCTGTTTAAATTTATAAACATAATAATTATCTAATTACATAGGAAAGACTATATACCCAGGCCCCGTCACCTTACAATCTGTTTGTAGGTCATGACTTTAATAGCACCAGCATATACCATGTACATACTGCCAGCAGTCAGCAGGGGGTGGGGGGTGTATGCCTGAATGTAGGCCTATTCTAAAGGCACAAGTCGTCTGTCTACAGGCTTCACAGTGATAACTGATTGTTATCAACATGCTATATCTTACTAGCTGGCTGATGTATGCCTAGACAGTGTGTTCTACCTGTTAACATGGCTAAGGGGTTTTGTCAAGTTTAAAAAAATCTGAGAAAAACTCAGAAGTGGGTGGGTGGGTGGCCCCAACTCAGATTTAATTTTTTTTTTAATAGTCGTGTTTTTGTGTTTTTTTGTGTTGCTTTCATGATTCCAATTGTTTCAAAAAAAAAGAATTGGATGGGGGGGGGGTTAGATAAGCGTCTGATAAATCGAGTTGTTCTCAGATTTTTGGATTTTTTTTAACTTGACAAGACCTCTAACTATGCATAGACTAGATACACAAATACAAACATAATTTCGTAAGCCCAAACGTGTTTTCATTGAAAGATTACATCATAGAAAATAACATAACATAAACGTTGAATAAATCGGATCACAAATCACCACGTTATTAGTATTTTCACCTCGTAAGTGAGTGGGGAATCAACATGGCTGGGAATAAAATGTCACACTGTCCCTGAGCCTGAATGAGGTCAATACTAAAGCTAAAAGGTCAATATGAACTCTCAACTGTCAATACAACGCATTTCAGTATTTGCCCTAAATGTCCATAATGATAAATAGTAGAAACTAGTCAATGAGACGCCAGCCAAAATAAATAACTGTTATTGCACAGGGCCGAAACTATGTTATTAAGTCAAATAACAGCATAGGAATATAATAAATAGACAATATTACCAGGTGTTGTCAGTATTGGCCCTAGTATTTTGTTAAGGTGGCCAGTATTTTGACGAGGCCAGAGGTCGAGGCTAAATACGGCAGCCAAGACAAAATTATAGGGCATATACTAAAAACACAAGGGTGATGTTGTATTTATTATATACCTTGTAATTCTATTTTGTCATTTGAATAGGTCTATCACGTAATGATTACCTAGTCCCACTCGTAACCATCGATGTCTAGTCAGACACACTTGGTTATAGCAGTTGCTGTCTCTCACTAATCTGGCAGGATGTAGCATACGCCCAGACCGAGGCCTAGGCTTTGTGTTCACCTGTACACAGACTGTTATCGTTATACTGGCTGACTGACTGTAGATACACAAACACACGTAGGCCTACATGTCTAAAAGGTGCGTTCATTGAAAGATTCCATCATAGAATATAAAATAGCATCTACCTTGGATAAATCGGACCACAAATCATCAAGTTACTAGTCTGTTCACATCATAAGTGAGCGCAGCGGCACCATGGCTCAGAATTGAACGTGGCACTGTCCGTGATCCTGAACGAACACTAAACGAACAATAAGAAAGCCAAACCCGGGCAAATACGAAAAACCTGTTCAAATAAGTAAAATTTAGTATTTGCCCTAATTGTCCATAATGAAATAGTAAAAGCTAGTCAATACTACTCAGCAAAATAACTGTTATTACATAGGGCCAAAACTATGTTATTAGAGCAAATAACAGCATAGGTATATAACAATATCATCTTATAACTAATTCAACTAAATAACTGTTATTACACAGGGCCGAAACTACGTTATTAGAGCAAATAAGAGTATAGGTATATAACAATATCAACATATAACAGATTCAACTAAATAATGATATGTCAAGAAGTTAACACTATGATAACATTTGTTAATATACCATAATGCACTTGTTTGTTTTCAGCCTGACTTAAGAACGGATGAAGATTTGGTATTTAATTTAATTTTCTTATTGTAATCCACGTAGCATGTTTCAATGTATACTAATCGCTCTCTCTCTTTCTCTCTCTTTCTCTCTCTTTCTCAGTACGAAAGCCAAACCCGAGCAAATGTGAAAAAGCCAGTCAAATAAGTATATTTTAAGTAATTTGCCCGAATTGTTCATAATGATAAATAGTAGAGACTAGTCAATACAACGCCAGCAAAATAACTGTTATTACACAGGGCCGAATAGGTTTATAATAATATCAACGTATAACTAATTCAACCTAATAATGTGATAGGCCTATGATATGTCAAAAAGTTAACACCATTATGACATTTGTTAATGTACCATACTGCAGTTGTTGTTTTTGTAGCTGGGCGTCAGCCCAGGTACATTATTATCAGAATCTAGTCTCTGAATTTGAGACAAAAAGTGACGTCATTTCATTCATAAAACTGATAGATGGTTGAATTCCATTCATAAATCTGACCATAGGCCTCAGTTTCGCGGACACTATCAATAGATACATATCCGCAGGGGCTTCTTATATCAGTTTGATACAAAACAAGACTGTTCGATGTTGACAGTCACTTAACTACTGGTAGTAGGTTTGTACTCAAGTCTTTCCAAGCAGAAATGTTATTGGCTGATTAGCAATAATCAATCAGCTATGTTATTGGCTGATCAGCATAATCAATCAGCTATGTTCTGATTGGGCGCAACTTATGCAAATTACAGGGCCCGGTAACAAGCAGTATTCTGGGGAGAAGGGTTTGTATCTTGATCAGTGATTAGCCAGCGATGACATCATTTAAAAGTGACACAATAGCTGACATCCATCTCCAAATATGGTATGCCCTATTGCTCTCAAGGATTTCCCCTCCTGGGACATACTGCATGCTGATTGGCCAGCAATGCCATCATTTATAAAACATGTCTGACCTCAATAGCTGACCTAACCTCTAAGGTCAGAATTATCTGTACATAGGGGCCAACAACACGACACCGCACTGCAGATGAAATGAGGGAGGGGTGGTATTCAGTTACCATTAATATCGTTATCCCACAAGGTTTCAGGTCAACCCAGCAACCACGATGCGTTGACCCAATACCGATACAATATTGGTCCGATGTCGCAGACGCTAGGCCAACATTAAATCGCATCGGGTCCGCTGAGCACTTGGATTCAATGTTGTGTTTTCATCTGGTCTCCACACACATTAGCCTGTAGTCTACCCAGCATCATCTGCTCCAGTCCAGTCTCAATTTACGCCGAGCGTTGCCTGTCGCAAATTACATGGCAGAGTGAAGATGACCCATCATACACAAGACAGTGAATTAATGTTGGTTTAACGTTGGTCCAGCGTCGTAGACTGGGGTATAGGGATTAGGCACTACACACCACAGCTGATCAGCATGATCTTTGAGTCTGATCGTCACCTCATAGACATATCCACACATTGTTTTCCAATTTCCCTGTCGTAGGCCTACATAATACATTGTAAATAAGTTGTAAACCCCAATACAACACAACGTAGCAAAAAAAAATTGCAACTGAAGGTTGTGGACAGACCTTGGGTTGGCACTGTTGGTGTGGGCTCTTCCAGGGCTACAAAGTGGCTCACCCCTGTGGGGGATGGTGTTGACCTACTAACGTTACTAATGCACAAAGTATTAACGTCTGTCCGTGTGGGCTACTGGCAGACTCAATTCAGCGCCACATGGTTACCCCTGCATCACATTCAATTGGAGTAGGCCGGCCTATCAAGCTGGAAGGGGGAAAGAGGCTGGTTAACATACTAAGCCATCTGAGGGGCGCACCCTTTGATATCTGGGGGGGGAAAGTTTGTTGAAAATGTGGTCAGAAAAAAAAGTTTGTTGTCGAAATTGATGAAAAATATGTTGACCGGAAAAACCACCAAATGGTAACGTACATAATAGACTAGGAAAGGCATACGACAAAAATATATATTTCAGTTCTGCAACGAAAATTAAAAAAAGATTGTCGGACGTTTATCACAAAAATAAAGTTTGCAACCAACAAAAACTCTAGTCGCCCCCCCCCCATATATCTAATGGTGCGTTCCTGACTCCTGAAAGGCTGAATTATGTCATTGTGTTTTCTATCAAGGCAGTGTTACCATGATAGTTGCAACTAAGACTTGAAATTCAAGTACAATGCAGACTGCTTAATATCCTTTATAACATCATATAGCCTAGTTATGTTTATTATAGGCCTACTGTAGGCCCCTATATATGTCATCTTCACTCTGCCATGTGATTTGCGGCACCCGTTGAGCTCCGCTGGGCATGAATTGAGACCAGACTGGTGCAGATGTATATATGTATGGATGGTATAATCTCAAAGTAAAGTATAGGGAGACTGGGGCACCTTGGGACTTCAGGCACATTGAGACAGGCCTCTTTTACAAAAAATATATTGCGATTTGTTCGCCAGCTGGTCAATGGTACCAAAACTAACCATTTTCCATTTTCCACCCTGTTTAAGCATAGGTCCATTTTTTACATAAAAATTATTTTTTTAGGATGATCAATATCTGTGTCTATAGATCACGTAATACTTGATTTCCCTATGATTTCTGTGATATCGTACACCTGTGCTATTACTTTATCACTTATGTATAATGGTTTGCTTCAAATACACCCCACACAAATATTATGAATAATATCAGATATGAGGTCAGTCAGGGTGTCTCAATGTGTCCTAAAACTGTCTCAAGGTGCTCCGAGTCTGTCTCAGTAAAATGTTTTCATATAATTCTGTTTATGGTTTATATAGTGAATGTATGAATGATATAATCTCATAGTAAAGTATCCCATATCTGCAAAAATTAATGTTCAAGACATGCCACCCCTTGCCATGCTACTTGATAACTGTGGGGTATAATTTTCTGCTCATTGTAGTCTAGCCATTCATTTAAAAATGATATGCATAGTGGACAAATCTAATATTTTGATGTGATGTGGGCCTACCTACTCTACCTAGGCAATGAAGTTAGGCCCAAAACACATACTGTGTGACAGTCGACCCGTGCTGGTTTTGACAACATCAGATGGAGTAGGCCTATACCTATATAATTGGAGATTTATTTCAGCTCTATGATAAATTGCCAAATTTAGGTTGTTGCCGGTCCGACATGACAAACTTAAAATTGGGACATTTCCAACCTCAGTCAAGGTGAAGCTGTGACAAGAGGATGAGCATCATTTAATTATCCATTTATATCAGTCTTGATATAGATAAAATAAGCACACAACATTCCTCGTTCATTTACTGTTGTCACCGTTGCATGGCGTAAAACATCAAAATTTTATCTAAATCACAGATTTTATACGCATATAAGGGCATGCCGTTATGAGCGAGTATGCCATTCTGAACGACACACCCTTATAAGTGAGCAATTTGTAGTATTTCCCTTTGCCCCAGCTACATGGGGCCTTTGGCCCTAGTTTCAGCCTAACTTCGCAGAGCATCTTGGGAGCCAATAGGTATTTAAATTTATTTTCTTATTCTAATCCATGTATCATGTTTCAATGTATACTAATCTCTCTCTCTCTCTCTCTCTCTCTCTCTCTCTCTCTCTCTCTCTCTCTCTCTCTCTCTCTCTCTCTCTCTCTCTCTCTCTCTCTCTCTCTCTCTCTCTCTCTCTCTCTCTCTCTCTCTCTCTCTCTCTCTCTCTCTCTCTCTCTCTCTCGAATATGAAATAGCATTTACCTTAGTAAATCGGATCACAAATCATCAAGTTATTAGTCTGTTCACATCATAAGTGAGCGCAGAGGCAACATGGCGGAGAATTTAACGTGGCACTGTCCATAATCCTGAATGAGGTCTATATGAGCGCTAAGCGGTCAATACGAAATACAAACCCGGGCAAATATGAAAAAGCCCGTCAAATTAGTATATTTTCAGTAATTTGTCCTAATTGTTATCACACAGGGCCGAGACTATGTTATTAGGGCAAATAACAGCATAGATTTATAATAATATCACCTTTTAACTAATTCAACTTAATAATGTGATATGATATGTCAAGAAGTTAACACCATTATGACATTTGTTAATGTACCATAATGCAGTTGTTTGTTTTCAGCTTAGGTTCGCAGGGCATCTTCGGGGCCAAGAGGTATTTAAGTTTATTTTCTTATTGTAATCCATGTATTATGTTTCAATGTATACTAATCTCTCTCTCTCTCTCTCTCTCTCTCTCTCTCTCTCTCTCTCTCTCTCTCTCTCTCTCTCTCTCTCTCTCTCTTTCTCTCTCTCTTTCTCTCTCTCTCTCTCTCTCTCTCTCTCTCTCTCTCACACATCTTTCATAATCTATTTTTTTAGACACTCATCGATATATTCTCTGTCTAGTTGTATATTGGAATAAATATACAATATTACCCGGTGTTTTCAGTATTGGCACTAGTATTTTGTTGAGGAGCCAGTATTTTGTCGAAGCCGGAGGCCGATGCAAAATACGGCCACTGAAACAAAATTATAGGACAATACTGAAAACACAAGAGTAATGTTGTATTTATTATATACCTTGTAGGCTAAATGTTATTATGTTTTGTCAACTGAATAGGCCTAACGTACCCTAGGCCTACCGTTTGTCTCACTTGAGACCATTGTTCTCTGGTGGAGTCAGCTCGCTCTTGGGGGGCTTCAGGAACCACACTATTCTACCATCCTCACATAATTTAAATACTAAATATCAAGTCCTGGCCATTACTGATAGTCCTAAACTCAGGATAGGCCTATAGGTTAGGTTATGTAGGCTATGTAGTATACATTGTAGTTATGTAGGATGATGTATGCCTAGACAGTGTGTTCTACCTGTTAACATGGCTAAGGGTTTTGTCAAGTTAAAAAAATTCCAAAAATCCGAGAAAAACTCAGAAGTGGGTGGGTGGGTCAAGCCCCAACTCGGATTTTTTTTTTGAATAGTTGTGTTTTTGTGTTTTTTTGTGTTGCTTTCATGATTCCAATTGTTTCAAAAAAGAAGAATTGGATAGGGGGGGGGGGTTAGATTGGCGTCTGATTAATCAGGTTTTTCTCGGGTTTTTGGAATTTTTTCAACTTGACAAGATCCCTAACTATGCATAGACTAGATACACAAAAACAAGCATAATTTCGTAAGTCTAAACGTGTTTTCATTGAAAGATTTCATCATAGAAAATAACATAACACAAACGTTGAATAAATCGGAACGCAAATCACCACGTTATTAGTAATTTTCACCTCGTAAGTGAGTGGGGAATCAACTTGGCTGGGAATAAAATGTCACACTGTCCCTGAGCCTGAATGAGGTCAATACTAAAGCTAAAAGGTCAATACGAACTCTTAACTGTCAATACAACGCATTTCAGTATTTGCCCTAAATGTCCATAATGATAAATAGTAGAAATTAGTCAATAAGACGCCAGCCAAAATAAAATAACTGTTATTGCACAGGGCCGAAACTATGTTATTAAGTCAAATAACAGCATAGGAATATAATAAATAGACAATATTACCAGGTGTTGTCAGTATTGTCCCTAGTATTTTGTTAAGGTGGCCAGTATTTTGGACGAGGCCAGAGGTCGAGGCTAAATACGGCAACCGAGACAAAATTATAGGGCATATACTGAAAACACAAGGGTGATGTTGTATTTATTATATACCTTGTAATTCCATTTTGTCATTCGAATAGGTCTATCACGTAATGATTACCTAGTCCCACTCGTAACCATCGATGTCTAGTCAGACACACTTGGTTATAGCAGTTGCTGTCTCTCACTCATCTGGCAGGATATAGCATACGCCCAGACCTAAGCCTAGGCTTTGTGTTCACCCGTACACAGACTGTTATCGTAATACTGGCTGACTGACTGTAGATACACAAACACACGTAGGCCTACATGCCTAATAGGTGCGTTTATTGAAAGATTCCATCATAGAATATAAAATAGCATCTACCTTGGATAAATCGGACCGCGAATCATCAAGTTACTAGTCTGTTCACACATAAGTGAGCGCAGCGGCAACTTGGCTCAGTATTAACGTGGCACTGTCTGTGATCCTGAATGAACACTAAACGAACAATACGAAAGCCAAACCCGGGCAAATACGAAAAACCTGTTCAAATAAGTGAAATTTTAGTATTTGCCCTAATCGTCCATAATGAAATAGTAGAAGCTAGTCAATACTACGCAGCAAAATAACTGTTATTACATAGGGCCGAAACTATGTTATTAGGGCAAATAACAGCATAGGTATATAACAATATCATCTTATAACTAATTCAACTAAATAACTGTTATTACACAGGACCGAAACTACGTTATTAGAGCAAATAAGAGCATAGGTATATAACAATATCAACATATAACAGATTCAACTAAATAATGTGATATGATATGTCAAGAAGTTAACACTATGATAACATTTGTTAATATACCATAATGCACTTGTTTCTTGTCAGCCTGACTTAAGAACGGATGTAGATTTGGTATTTAATTTAATTTTCTTATTGTAATCCATGTAGCATGTTTCAATGTATACTAATCGCTCTCTCTTTCTCTCTCTCTCTCTCTCTCTCTCTCTCTCTCTCTCTCTCTCTCTCTCTCTCTCTCTCTCTCTCTCTCTCTCTCTCTCTCTCTCTCTTTCTCCCTCTCCCTCTCTCTCCCTATTAACTTATCCTGGCTGTCTGACTGTAGATACACAAACACATGTAGGCCTACATGTCTAAAAGGTGCGTTCATCGAGAGATCCCATGCTAGAATATAAAATAGCATCTACCTTAGTAAATCAGACCACAAAATCATCAAGTTAATAGTCTGTTCACATCATAAGTGAGCGCAGAGGCAACGAGCGCTAAGCAGTCAATACGAAAGCCAAACCTGAGCAAATATGAAAAAGTCAGTCAAATAAGTATATTTCAAGTAATTTGCTCGAATTGTTCATAATGATAAATAGTAGAGTCAATACAACGCCAGCAAAATAACTGTTATTACACAGGGCCGAAACTATGTTATTAGGGCAAATAACAGCATAGGTTTATATTAATATCAACGTATAACTAATTCAACCTAATAATGTGATAGGCCTATGATATGTCAAAAAAGTTAACACCATTATGACATTTGTTAATGTACCATAATGCAGTTGTTGTTTTTGTAGCTGGGTGTCAGCCCAGGTACATTATTATCAGAATCTAGTATCTGAATTTGGGACAAAAATTGACGTCATTTCATTCATAAAACTGATAGATGGTTGAATTCCATTCATAAATCTGACCATTGGCCTCTGTTTCGCGGACCCTATTAATAGATACATATCCGCATGGGCTTCTTATATCAGTTTGATACAAAACAAGACTGTTCGATGTTGACAGTCACTTAACTACTGGTAGTAGGTTGTACTCAAGTCTTTCCAAACAGAAATGTTATTGGCTGATCAGCAATAATTAATCAGCTATGTTATTGGCTGATCAGCATAATCAATCAGCTATGTTCTGATTGGGCGCAACTTATGCAAATTACAGGGCCCGGTAACAAGCAGTATTCTGGGGAGAAGGGTTTGTATCTTGATCAGTGATCAGCAGCGATGACATCATTTAAAAGTGACACAATAGCTGACATCCATCTCCAAATATGGTATGCCCTATTGCTCTCAAGGATTCCCCTCCTGGGACATACTGCATGCTGATTGGCCAGCAATGACATCATTTATAAGACATGTCTGACCTCAATAGCTGACCTAACCTCTTGAGGTCAGAATTATCTGTACATAGGGACCAACAACACGACACCCCACTGCAGATGAAATGAGGGAGGGGTGGTATTCAGTTACCATTATTATCGTTATCCCACAAGGTTTCAGGTCAACCCAGCAGCCAAGATGCGTTGACCCAATGCGATACAATATTGGTCCGATGTCGCAGACGCTAGGCCAACATTAAATCGCATCGGGGTCTGCTGAGCACTTGGATTCAATGTTGTGTTTTCATCTGGTCTCGACACACATTAGCCTGTAGTCTACCCGGCATCATCTGCACCAGTCCAGTCTCAATTCACGCCGAGCGTTGCGTGTGGCAAATTACATGGCAGAGTGAAGATGACCCATTATACACAAGACAGTGAATCAATGTTGGTTTAACGTTGGTCCAGCGTCGTAGACTGGGGTATAGGATTGGGCACTACACACCACAGCTGATCAGCATGATCTTTGAGTCTGATCGTCACCTCAAAGACATATCCACACATTGTTTCCCCAATTTCCCTGTCGTAGGCCTACATAATACATTGTAAATAAGTAGTAAACCCCAATACAACACAACCGTAGCAAAAAAAAAATTGCAACTGAAGGTTGTGGACAGACCTTGGGTTGGCACTGTTGGTGTGGGCTCTTCCAGGGCTACAACGTGGCTCACCCCTGTGGGGGATGGTGTTGACCTACTAACGTTACCAATGCACAAAGTATCAACGTCTGTCCGGGTGGGCTACTGGCAGACTCAATTCAGCGCCACATGGTTACCCCTGCATCACATTCAATTGGAGTAGGCCGGCCTATCAAGCTGGAAGGGGGAAAGAGGCTGTTAACATACTAAGCCATCTGAGGGCGCACCATTTGATATCTGGAGGGGGGGATAAAAAAAAAAGTTTGTTGAAAATGTGGTCAGAAAAAAAAGTTTGTTGTCGAAATTGATGAAAAATATGTTGACCGAAAAAACCACCAAATGGTAACGTAAATAATAGGAAAGGCATACGACAAAAATATATATTGCAGTTCTGCAACAAAAAATTAAAAAAAGATTGTCGAACGTTCATCACAAAAAAAAGTTTGCAACC